>PVJA010017160.1:0-42077 GCA_004027025.1 Myocastor coypus | reverse complement strand
AGACAACCATTTCCTGGGACCAGAGGCACTCACGAGCCCTAAGGAGTCCAGAGCTGGGAAACCAGACCCCACCTCACAGCTTTCTTTAAAAGCTGGCCAGGCCCGTCAGTGTAATTCCAGCCCCACCCTCCCTTGTTAGGGCAAACCTGCTGTATGCCAGCTCGTCCAGTTCAGCGCCTCCAGCTCAGCCCCTTCCCAGGGTTTGAGTTAATGCCTTTTCCTATAAATCTGTGCTTTAGTTTTAATTTCTGTTACTAAATGCAAGAAGCCATGCTGGCCACCGGCAAGGTCACCAGTGTGTAGGTGCTTTGAGAGCCTCCCTGCTTCTGTCTTGCTTTGTTAGGGTCAAGAAGCACACCATGCGAAGGAAGACTCCAAGAGACATTCTCTCATGCAAAAAGCAAGGGGATTTTATTTCCCAAGCATGCGTGGGGCTCACTGAACTCGCAGGAACAGAGAGCCCCGGGCAGGGTGTGGGCAGTGTATTTAAGCCCACAGACAAAGGCAGGAGGAGTTTTGCAAGCGTGGTTACAAAAGCAAATGGCATTGGTTAATTTAAATGGTTTCTTGTACATTTATTGGCGGGATACCTATGAGGAAGTTTAGAGTTGAGCTGCAAGGACGTTTCCTAATATGGACAGCAGATGTTCAGTCGGGGTGCATTCCGCAAATTTTGTTACATCTTTGTAGCTAGTGGTCATGCTTATCTAAAGGGGAGGATGGGCACTTAGATCAGGCCGCAGTTGGGCTGCTTACAAGAAATAGGACATTCTGACGTGGGAAGTTGTTCCCATCCTTGGGCTTATCTGAACTTTTAGCAGGTGCAGCATCAGCATTGGGCGCAAACAAGGGAAGAAGCAAAACTAATTAGCATTTTGTAATTTTAACTTTTAAAGGATTGTAGAACTAGTCCCGAAAATTCCTGTACTGAGGCCATGTGGGTTTTGTAAAAATCTCTCTTACAGCTTCTGAGTGCTCACGTGGAAAACGCAGACCTCAGCTGAGGTGGTCTCTACTGGGTGGCTGGCTGTCACTTAGTTCCATGCTGAAGAGTGGGGTCTGCATGGGTCTGGTTTTCTTCTTGGTCTCTGAAGCTCATTGGTGTCCAGAGAGGACAGAGGCATGAGGCCTTCCTCTGCCTTGAGCCCATGACTGAGGGAGAGACATGGTCAGGGCCCTACTCCTGGTACAGCCTTCGTTTCTGCTCTTGCTTTCTAGTTTGATATATAAAATTATATACAGTCTTACTACACAGCTCACACTGGAAGTGATCCTCCTGTCTCAGCCTCTCCAATGCTGGGATTACAGATATGTACCACCATGCTGGGACTGGTGTGGTACACCTGGGGTTCTGGGCCCCATGTGGTATGTGATACTGGGAGTCAAACTTAGGACAGCATTTGCCAGGCAGGTGCTCAGATAGCTGAGCTATCTCCTCAGCCCCTCGTTTTTGGTTTTTGAATTGCAGCTCACTGTGTCACCCTCCTGGGCTTGAGCTCACAGTGGCTCCCCCAGCCTGTTATCATAAGTAGCTGGAGCACAAGAGAAAGACAGATGTTTTAGTCTAAAAGAAAAGATGATCACCATGAAGAGTATTGTTTTTCATCTTAGAAGTCTTGTATGACCTGAAGAAATGAATATATTTAGTATGTTAGAATATTAGCAATTAGGAATGTTACGGCTATATGAAAATCCTTTTCGCTTAGTTTTAGATCAAGGGTATCTCACAATAGGAAAATGCTATTGCTTTCCCCACAGAAATCTCGGTCTGTTGAAGATGACCAATATAAAAATTACAATAATATGATTAGCAATGTTTATTGAGATGTGTCTCCCATCTGGCTATGGAAATTATTGGTTATTATGGAAAATAAACAAACAAACAAACAAGCAAACAATCCTGGAGAAAATATTTGCAGAAGCAGTTGCTTCTTTTTCATGAAGGGGAGATCTGTCCAGATGTTTCCTTAAGCCTAGAAGGTCTCTAATGAATTATTTAGAATTTTTGATGACCCACGAAAACCTGATCAAAACAATTAAACCATTATTTTTGATCAATGAACTATTTTTGAGTGATTGTGCAAGACAATGCGTATTGCATCTGTAAAAACTGTCTTGATATCAGCTAGATCAGTTGACAATCTGGATAAAAGCATGTCCTTATATCTACTGATAGCTATAAGACAACTTAAGTCATAGACAAGTATTTCAAAACCAATAAATATCTAAAAGAAAAAATTGCTTCGCTCAAATAAAACAGCTTAAGCCTTATGAGCAACCACAAGTTGTGCAGACAGGCAGATAGGCATACATAAGACAATTACCAAGAGGCCAGAGTGCAGCCAGATGTGTTGGATCAAGTTGTAGGTAGTAAGTCTGTCATAGCTTTTAGATTTGTAACTATAAATAGTCTAGTCAGAAGTTTTTGTAGATCAATTAGCAGAGATCTGGTAATAAGGGTGAATGGAAATAAAATTCATTTCACCTGTGAAAGAAAGGCAAATGTAAGAAGAGTCCTAGGCGGAGGGTTGATTGGGTTAGAGTACCCAGCTGCATGGGCTTCTTACTGATGCTTCAATTGCCATAGTTGATTGGTAATCACGGCTGATGGACAGAACTGCTGCTCTGACCCGCTTGTGTATTAAACTTAGAAGTTCTCACTGAGCTCATCTGGGCTATGCAAGTCAGTCAGCAGCATTCCTGAGGGGGCAAAGCAGTAAGAAGAATTCACCTCCAGTGCTGCCGAAACACTGAAGTGCAAATAAACTAGGACTAAGCTTTTAAAATTTGCTCTTTGTGAGCTTTAGGATTAAGTGTAGACCAGCTTTTGGGTGTGATGCAGAGACAAGAGAAGATCAGCTCTCCCCTGGACGGGCCCAAGGGAAGGGGGACTCTCTGCGCTGGACTTGGTCCTGAAATCCAGCGGCACAATGGAGAGAGCATCAGCTTGGATCAAACTCTGTCACAAATTGTGTTCTTTCTCAGGGTCAGGGCATAGAAGAAGAGAAAGAAAAGTTCTAAGCATGGCGCAAGAACCAAGTCCCAGCCATCTCGGGTGCAGAAAGACAGATACTTCAAGGGTGCTCCCCAGGGTGGATCACTGATCCTTAACAAAACATGTCTGCAGAGGCACAACCTGTTATTACAGAACAGTAAGGTGGGTGGGGATGTAGGAGGCAGTCAGGCAGGGCTGGGCTTGCGAGGGAACCAGTGCCAGTGATGAGAACGCACCGAGGCCGTGCCTGCAAGCACATCCCAAGATCCAAGTCCCAAGCGCTAGTTTTACATACTTGCCTCAGGGATCAAGGGAGACTTGAGAATAACGGCATAGCCCTTTTGACATGTCCCTTCATCTCATAGGGACTGGCCATCCTGTCTCACCTACAGACTAAGACTAAGAGTAAGACTAAAAGACTGCTAAGTCTAAGAACAAGCATAGGACTATTGATCATTGACGAAGTTTAATGATGTCACTCATGTACCCTTGCTAGCATTAGATCAATATTACCTGAGCGACTATACCTGCCATCTTATTGTTTGATCGTAATTTTGATGCACCCTATACCTGCCTCATGATTTAGCTGTATAAAACTTCCTGTAAGAGAGAGGCAAGGTCATTGGCCACCCAAGCAGGACCCCTCCTACCTCAGGACTCAGTCCTATTCTCCATCCCCCCATTCTGATTCCCCTTTCCTTTTCTCTAACCAGAGAAAGGAAGCCTCTCCTTTTCATGTTTACGGTGTGCCATGGAAATAGATTGCTCAGAAGTTGTCAGCCTCAGTCTGGAAAGGTAAGAATAAGGAAACTCAGGAGCCAAGATTGCCTCTTCACCAGTGGAAGATCAACAGAAAGGAAGCTGAAGCAGATCAGGCTGGGATATTTCCTCTCTCATGCAGACAAGGAGCAGGACCAGTTTTCTCCAGTGAAACCTGTTGTGCAAGTCTTAAGAACAGCTGCCCACTGACCTAGCATCCTTTCCCTGGTGGAAGGAGTTCTGTGAATTATTAATATGCATGTAAATTCTCTAGATGTGATTACGTTTCATGGCTAGATCATTGAGCAATGTCGCATGTCAAAATCCTATAAACGCTCCTCTTCCTGCTGCTGCTAAGGCAACGAACCATAGCAAACCAGTCAAAAGGTCAAACAAGGAGCTCCAGTAAATTTAGCCACTAAATCCAAATATGCTATATGTAAAATGGATTTAAAGTGTCCCATTAGAGAATTTTAACCTTCCGCATTTAACAAAATCTTATGAGACAAAACATGAGTTGCTACATAAAATTTGAAACATAAAATTTTGTTTACCTAAGCGAATCACAACCCAGGATCTATGAAACAGAAGCAAATTCTGACATCCATCCACTTCTCTCGGTGGGATATCCTAATAATTTACAGGAAAGGAACTTGCAACCAGCTAGCTGTCTAAAACACCAACTTCATGTCCTCTAAACTCAGGGAACAAATTCTAGAAACAATGAAGGTTAAGATTAGGAATAATTTATTGAAAAGAAGAAAGGTTTATGTCTCTAAGAGATGTAAAGGATCCCAGAAACTTGGTTGCCACTACACCTGGCTTCTTAATGTGCAAAGCTGTGAGGTGAGGTGGGTCGAAGGTGGGACAAAGCTACTAAGATGGGGGGGTGGGGGCTGGGGGCTGGGGGGTACTGTCTAGTGCATCTTCCAAGTGCTTTTATCGCTGAACATCACACATAGTAATGAGCATTACGGCATGACTGTGGCCTCCTAATGTGTGAGCACCCTGAGCATCCTTCAGTGAGGTGGTGCCTGGAGATTCCAACCAAGCTGGGAGACACATCTGGCCCACATCTCTCAGGGTGGAACTTGGAAGGTTTTGGTCAGAAAATTTCTGGGAGTTTTAGACTACCAGCCTAGTCTACACAGGGAGTTCAAGGTCAGCCTGGCTTACAGAGTGAGTCCTTGTCTCAGAAAAAGAAAGATTTCCACCCAGAGTTAGCTCCTTGGTGTGGTCCTCCTCGGTCTCTCCTTCTCCACAGAGGCCTGACCTGTGTCCTGTGCATCACTCCTGACATGTGACGGTGACTCAGCTGCACTCTGCCTCTGCTCTCCTGACTCAGCTTCAGCTTTCCAGAACCTTGTGGTCTTACCCCAGTTGAGGCGAGGCCTGGGTGTCTCAGATTCACGTGGCCTGTCATATAAGACAGGCCAACTTTGCAGGCACAACTCCTAATTTCCACAAAGGAAATAGGGATGTAGTGGTTACCGGGGGATCTCTCTGCTGCTGAGTCCCTGGTCCCAGTTTATCTGCACTGCAAAGGATGCTACTTTACTCCAGGACATCAAAGTCAGTTCGGTAGGTGCCCTGCAGAGAAGAGGGGCCCAGGAAGAACACAGAGGTCCCCACCCTGGTCTTCCACGCCACTCCAGCCCCTCCCCGCCCTCCTGCCTCCCTCCTGTTCTGCATGTCACCTCCCAGCCTCTCATCCCCACCCAAAGCTTTACACTATAGTTCCTCTATTCATGTGGTCATTTTCTGCACATCTGTGCCTTTTTTTGTACCTGCTTGATCTTTGGAATCTCCTACACCCAATCAACCTTAGGTTCTGCAAACTCCACCCTGAAAGATTCGTGGAAGGACTCAAATATTCCTTGTCATCTCCCCTCTGTCCTGCGTGCTGTGCCCCTGTGCCATGTCAGCCCCAGAATAAAAGAGGCTGTGGGCTCATCCAAGTCAGAGCCCTCTGGTCCTCTGCAGAGCTTCTCAGTTGAGCCCCTTCCACAGCCTTCCTGTTCTCCGTTTTCCAGTCCCTTATTGAGGACACTTGCATCTACATTCATTAGGGAGACCGGCCTGTGGTTCTCTTTCTCAGTTGGGTCCTTCTCAGGTATTGGCATCAGAGTAGTGCTTTCTTCCAGGAAAGATGATGAGAGTGTTGCCTCCCTTTGATATTGGTTTATGTAGAATTTTCATATCTTCTTGATTTAGCTTTGGAAATTCATATGCATCTAGGAGTCTGTCCATTTCTTCTGCATTTTCCATAATATCAGATGATCTTCTGTATTTCTGTAGGATTCATTCTGATTCCATCACTTGAATTCCTAATTTTTATGTATTTATTATATTTAAATTTTATTTTTATTAATATTAATGTGAAAACAATAGCAATGAGGCAGTTTCACATCAGGTTAGAAGGCCAGATACAATAATTGATACGTTACATGTTGGTCACATTTATCATGGTGGTTCAGCCCCTATTCATGTTTTATCTTGGTAATTATTTTTCTTCTATTTCCCTCCACTCTCCTCAACTCTCCTCCCTTATGTATAAAGCTTCGTTTCCATTTTATATTTCTTTTTTAAAATTTTATCTTTGTTTTCTCATTTTTGTCTTTTCCCTTTCTTCCTTTATCCCTCCCTGATTCCTGGTTCACCTTTCTCCTTGAACGATTTCCTCTTAGAGCTTTCCTGGTACCATTTAAGAACTTGGGCAGACTCTGTGTGTCCTGTGGAACTCTGGTAGGCTCCGAGCTTCCTGAGCCCCCAGTGTGCAAGCTCGGAGCTTGTGCTGCTGCTGGTCCAAAGCTTTAAGAACCTAGGAGGACTCTGAGTGGGCTGCATGGTGCAGGAGGACTGCAATCCGTGGGCCCAGGGTTAGCAGGCCCGCAGCTTTCCTGGAGCCTTTTAGGAACTTGGTTGGACTCTGGACAGCCTGTGGCGCTCTGTGTGGGTGATCAATGGAAGCTTCAAAAATGCCAAAATGCAGAAGCAAAAGGCAAGCTCAATCCTTGGCCCACCCAGAACAAATCCAGGAGTCAGAGAGGTACACGAACTTGGAAATCACACACCTGAAACCTCTGAAATGATTGCAACTGAAGTAAAGAAACAAGTCCATCAGGCCATAGAAGAAAGAAGATCAGAAATAATCTCACAGGTCCAAAAAAAAAAAAAACAAGAAAGACAACCATCATGAAGGAATTGCTCAGCACAACTAAAGAAGACATAGACAGAAAAATAGAAAAGCATAGAAAAATGATGGAAGCACTACTGAATGAACAACAGAAGAAAGAACTAGAATACATGCAACAGATTGAATCCAATATCCAGGAAATTCAGAATTCCATTGAAGGTGGCAGAGCTGCTTGCACGAATCCGAAGATAGGCTTTCAGACCTCAAAGATAGTGTTACAGCTAATGAACATGAGATGAAAAATCCGTTAAAACTAACAAGGAACTATGAAATAACAATCCAGCAGTTACAAGATGGTGAAAAGGAAAACCACGTATGAATAACTGGTGTCAGTGAAGCCGTCGGAGACAGCACAAATGACATAGAAGGACTATCTGCATGAATACTAGCAGAAAATGTGTCAAACATGAGAAAAGAAACTGACATAGATAAACTAAAGCATATAGAGCTCCACACAGCCTTAATCATAATAAATCTACACCCAGACACATAATAGTCAAGATCTTAGAAATTCAGCAAAAGAATAGAATATTAAAATCTGCTAGAGAAAAGAAACAGATCACCTACAATGGAAAGCCCATCAGAATCATAGCACATTTCTTAGCGCAAACAATCAAATCAAGAAGAGCTGGAAGTGCAATATTTCAGGTCTTGAAAGAAAATAACTTCCAACCCAGATTGGTGTACCCTGCAAAGCTATCTATCAAATTCAGGGGTGAAATAAGATCCTTCCATCACAAAGAACAACTGAAGAAATTCATCACCCCTGAACCAACCCTACGAAGAGTGCTGACAGATATTCTAGAAAGAGACAGAAGTGATCACAGGTCGAGCAGAAAGGAACTCCCAAACAGAACAAGTAATTAAAGTGAGGAAAAAGTATAGAACATAAACAGGAAAGTAGCACGACAAAGATAAGCCAATACATATCAGCTATAACCATCAGTGTAAACAGACTCAATTCACCAATCAAAAGAAGCAGACTAGCAGAGTGGATTAAGAAACAAAATTCAACAGTATGTTGCATACAACCAACACATTTAACTCAAAAGGAAATTCACAGACTAAAAGTCAAAGGACAAGCCGGGCGTGGTGGCTCACGCCTGTAATCCCAGCACTCGGGAGGCTGAGGCAGGAGGATTGGTGCGAGTTCGAGACCAGCCTGGGCTACAAAAGTGAGCTCAAGGCCAGCCTCAACTGCACAACGAGACCCTGTCTCAAAAAGCCAAAAAAGAAAAAAAGTCAAAGGACAGAAACAATCCTCCATGCCACAAGAAACCTGAAGAAAGCACAGGTAGCCATCCTAGTTTCTGACAATACCAACTTCAAATAAAAAATCATGCAAAAAGATAAAGAAGGTCACTATGTACTTGCTAAGTGAAAACCGCAAGAGGAACGGATAACCATTATAAATATCTATGCACCCAATGTAAGAGCACCCACCTACATAAGACTTTTTTTTTTTTTTTTTGTCTTTTTGAGACAGTCTCATTATGCAGTTCAGACTAGCCTTGAGCTCACTTTTGTACCCGAGGCTGGTCTCAAACTCGTACTGATCCTCCTGCCTCAGCCTCCCAAGTGCTAGGATTACAGGCGTGCGCCACCAACGCCCGGCTATAAGACAAATTTTAACACATATGAATAATCAAATGAGAGTAATGCAATAGTAATGGAGAGCTTCAATATGCCACTGTCATGAAGAGATAGATTGACTAGACAAAAATGAATAAAAAAATAACAACTAAATGAAACTTGTGAAGGAATTGCATTGGCAGATCTCTACAGAGTGTTTCGCCCAGCAACAGCGGCATACACATTCTTTTCAGCTCCACAGAGACATTCTCAAAAATAGATCATATGCTAATATAGAGAGTACTCTTATGTAAATGCAAAGAGAGTACTCTTATGTAAATGATCCCATGCATACTATCTGACCACCATGCAGTAAAACTGGAAATTATTGACAAAAGAAACTACGAAAGCACCATCAACACATGGAAAGCAAAGAAAAACCTCCTGAACAACCAGTGGGTCACAGATGAAATTAAAGAAGAAATTAATAAATATTTAGTCAAATGAAAAGGCAGATACTACAGAAACCTGTGGGATGCAATGAAAGCTGTCTTATGAGGAAAATGCATAGCAGTAAATCTGCGCATTAGGAAATCAGAACAAACCCAAGTAAATGATCTTGTGCTGCACCTCAAGCTCCTATAAAAAGAAGAGTAAGTCAAGCCCAAAGCCCAAAGAAGGCAGGAAATTATAAAGATGAGAGCAGAAATTCATGCACTGGAGATCAAGAAAATAATACAAATAATAAATGAATCAGAGAGTTGGTTCTTTGAAAAAATGACTGAAATAGATAAATCCTTAGCCAACCTAACCAAGAACAGGAGAGAAACTAATCATTTCAGATGTTTTTCCAAGTCGTGGGAAGCTGACTAACCCATCTCCCACAGTGCTTTTGTCCCTGAATGTCACACACACACACACACACACACACACACACGCACACACACACACACACGCACACACACACACACACACGCACACACACAGAGCGATGGGCCTTCTGGTATGGCTGTGGCCTCCTGGCGTGTGGGAACCACGAGCATCATTCAGTGAGGTGGAGCCAGAAGATTGCAGCCATGCTGGGAGTGGTGGCACACAGCTATCAGGTGGGCCCTCAGGAGGATGAGGTGGGAGGATCACTGTGAGGTCCATACCATCAGCCTAGGCTACCCAGTGAGTTCAAGACTGGCCTGGACTAGAGGGAGCCTTTGTCTCAGGAAAAGAAAGGTCCCCACCCTGAGCTCGTCTGAGGCTCTACCTGCGTGGCGTGGCCCTCCTCTGCCTCTGCAAGGCGTGGCTCTGTCCTGCGCATCCTCCCTGACATGACAGTGACGAAGCTGCACTCTGCTCCCTTCTCCTGAGTTACCCTCAGCCTTCCAGACCCTGTGGTCTTAACCAGGATGGGGTGGGGCCCAGGCGCCTCAACTTCAAATGGCCTGCTGGTCAGAGAGGCCAAATCTGCAGGCACAAGTCTTAATTTCCATGAGGAAAATAGAGGTAGAGGGGTGACAGGGGGGGTGGGGGGGATCTCTCAGCTGCCGAGACCCGGGGGCAGAGTCTGTCTGCACAGCACAGGATGTTGCTTCTCACCCAGGGCACCAGAGTCAGATCAGCCGATGCCTCCCAGACAAGAGGGCCCTGGAAGAGAAGAGGCCATCCACCTCCACCTCCACTTCTACACCACCTCAGCCCCACCCTGCCTCTTGGCCCCTTCTCTCCTGTCTCCCATCTGTTATTCCCTCATGCTACGTCACACCATATTTCCTCTCTGATGTAGTTATTTTCCCCTAATCTCTGCTTGTCTCTACCTGCCCGGTCTCTGACATCTCCTAGACTCAGTCAGCCCAGGAGTCTTCAAATCCCACCATGACAAACCCTGGGAAGAGGACTGAAGCATCTTTTGTTATGCCCTTTATCCAGCTTTGTCAGCTCCCCTCCGTCCTACCGTCCTACCTTGGCAGGTCAGCCCCAGGTGAGAGGTTACAGGCACATCTGCGTCCGAGCGCTCAGGTCCTCTGCACAGTGTCCCAGAGCCCTCCCCGCCTGCTGCCTGCCTTTGCGCCACCAAAGGAAGTGTGACAGTGCCTTGCTGTGCAGTTTTGCATCTATGTCTGTTAGGGAGACTGGCCTGCAGTGCTCTTTCTTGGTTGGGTCTTCCTGTGGCTTATGTAGCAGGGAACTTTTTCACCCTGGAATGAATTTGGGAGTATCGCTTGCCTTTTAACTTATTAAAGAGTGTGAGAAATACTGGTATTAGGCCTTCTCTACATTTCTTATAGAATTCAGTAGTGATTGCTTCAGGGCCTGAGATTTTTCTTTGTAGGTTTTTAATTATATCTTGAATTTCATTGAATGATATCGGCTTATTTAGAATTTTTATATTTTCTCTATTTGGCTTTGATAATTCACATGCATTAAGGAATCTGTCTGTTTATTCTGCATTTTCCCCCATATTACATTACAAGTTTGCCAAGTAAATACAGATGATATTCCGGATTTATGCGGGATCAGTCACTGTTTCATCCTGTTATGCTAATTGCATGGAAATTCTTTCTTTCTTTCTTTCTTTCTTTCTTTCTTTCTTTCTTTCTTTCTTTCCCTTTCTGATAAGGCTCACTAACAATTCATCAGATTCACTTAATCTTTCAAGGAACAAACTCTTCCATTCATTGGTTCTTTGTGCTGTGTTTTCAGTGCCCGATGCACTAATTTCTGCCCTTCTCTTTATCATTTCCTGCCTTGCACGAGCCTGGGGCTTGGCTTCCGCTTCTCTTTCTAGCAGCTTCAGTTGAACCCTGAATTGTTTATTCAAGCTCCCTCCATTTTCCTCAGGCGACTAATCACTGCTCTGAGTCTCCCCAGCAGGATTAATACATTGTGTCCTTTGACTTCTGAAATGTTGCATCAGTACTGTCTTTTAATTACAGAAGCTATCTAATTTCTTCTTAAATTTCATCTGTGAGCTGCTGGCTGTTCAGGAGGGTGTGAATTTCTACGTGTTTATGAGATCCTTGTGGTTTCTTGGGCCACTGACTTCCAATTTCATTGCATTATAGTCTGATCATGCACATGGGAAAATTTCAAAGTAATTGCATTTAGTGAAGCACGCTTTGTGATGCAGGATGCGTTCCATTTGGGGCAACGTCCTCTGTCCGACTGAAAGAATGCGTATTGGTGTTGTGTGGCAGGCTTTACTCTGTAGAGGTCAACAAAGTGTATTTGTTCAAAAGCTGGGTTCAGTTCTAGCATTTCATTGCTGATATTTTGTATAGTTGGTCTATTTGTGGGTTACTGAGTTTCCACACTAGAATTGCGTTCATGCTTGATTTTTTTTGCTTTCATTTGGCACTTGGAGGGAAACTCAGGACGTTGCACTCGCCAGGCAGGCAGTCTAGCACCGAGCTATGTCCCCAGCCTTATTTGATTTTCATGTTTGTGAATATTTTACGTAGTCAGATGCGCTGGAGTTTGTGGCACTGTTTATGTTAGTTATCTCTTTGTCTTGGATTGTTTCCTTTATAAGGAGCAGGTGACCTCCCTTGTCTGTCCTTGTCAGTCTTAATTTGAAATCCCCCTTTTCCACAAAGAAAATAGCTCCTATGGTAGAAAATACAGCTGAGAACTGGATTTTAGTAACTCCCTTAAAATAAGTCTGAGACCTACTTTCACTCCAACAGTTACATTTTCCGAAGTGGAGCCCGTTTAGCAAGATGTGGGCATGCGCTTCCCTTTCTGCAAGCCTCTAGAAAGACCGGCTTCCTAAAAGTTGGCTGGGTTCTCATTGCTGCTCTGGATGAAGTCCATGGGAGAGGAGCAAGCTCCCATCGAGGTAAACGTGCCCGGTGGCCCCTGGAGAGTCCCGGGACTGCGTTTCAGGAACTACTGGCTGGGAAAGCTGCACTTGGTGAACAAGCAAACCATTCAGGATAATGCATCACCGTGAATGTGCCTCTGTGCCCCTCGTGCCACTCCTCAGAGAGTACCAAGTCAGTCACTATTCACATCTTCTTCCAAGGACACGGGTGCTGCCCACGGGCAGCCCAGTTTACCAAACCAGCACCACACCCACAGCCCTTGCACCCGGAACTCCAGCTGGGGACATCTGGCACTGCATGCCAGGGAATGTGCGATTCTCAGGCATTAACAAACCCTCTGTACCCCACCAGTCCCTTTCTGACTGCGTGGATCACTGAACAGGTGACTGTTCGAAAGATACATTTCTAGACGTAGAACTAGGCAAACGCTTCCAATCCTCGTAGTGGAGACATCCAGCAAATTGGTGGGCTGGCGGCCACCAGAGAAAAGTCCTCTCCAAGGCAGAATGAAGGGAAACTGTGACATCCCAATGTGAGGAAGGGAAGCAAGCGGGTCCGCGGGACCCAGGAAATGTCTAAAGGAGACGTGAGGCTCACAGTGGCAACAAAGGAAGAGATTTCAACCAAGAGAAAAGAGATGGGAGGCGGTGCTTGGTCTCTCAACTCTGGCGGGCCCTGTGGGAAGGGCGGCTCGCAGCTGCAGGTGCAGGGGGTATTGGCCACCCTAGAGGACCCGGGGGAGTCATCACCAGTGGGACAGAGCAGGGATGCAGTGGAGTGGGATGGCTGGTGAGCTCTTAGGGAACCATGTCTGGTGGGAAGGGGACACGGACCTGAGGCCAGTAGAGCTCAGAACTCGGAACAGAAGCAGGCTGCCTCCACCTAGCTGCCCTGAGGGCCACGGCCAGGGAGCGGAGTTCAAGTTGGCAGGATGTTCAGGAGCTGAATTCAAGCCAGCCAGGAGCAAAGGAAAACTCTCACTGGCTCGCTGCAATCAACCAACATGAACCTGGACTCTGCCCACTTTGTCTACCAGTGAGCCCAATGGAGACCCTCCTGCCAGCGGGCCTATCTTTTCCATTGTCTTGCTTTTCTGTTATCTATTGTTATTTTCCTGAGTATTACTGTTTTCATGAGTGTGAACATGGATCCTAGTTTTTTGCTCTTGTTTTTCTTTCTGTTTTTGTTATTTCTTCCTTCTCTTCCTCCCTCCTGTCTTCTTAACCAGTTTCTCGACATTCACAGAATCATCTGTTGTTAACCTGCTTTGCTTTCATCTCTTCCTCTTACTGTATTTCTTTATTTTTCCCCAACCACTTTTAAACTTTCTTACTGGAGGGTAAAGTCACTATATTAGGGACTTATTTACTGTATACAATTTCTGGCTTTCTTAGATTTTGTTATATATCCACATACCTAGTTGATAAGCTTACATGTGACCAATTAATAGCCATGATGGTATGTAAATTTTAAGGCTATGTTTGGTGCTACTATTACTGTTCCTTGTACTTACTTGGCCAAGGTAACATAATTATTCTAGTCAGTTGTATTTTCTGTTATACCAACACTGAGACTGCTTGTACAACACCATAGGCCAGGGTCAAAGACCCAAGGGCTGGGCCAAGCAGGTAGCTCTCTGGGAACAGCAAGCTGTGTCCTCCTGAGGGACAAAGCCCATTGCCTCTGCCTCCCCAGACCTTGACTTCAGCGCTGTTCACTGAGATATACAAAGCTGACTATACTGAACCAGATGTTCCATTAATTCACTGAGAGTACATGACCAATTCTAGCCAACACACAACCAAGGGGTCGGCCAAATAGCTCAGCCCATTAAAGTGCCTGCAAGCAGGTGCAAGGGCTGGGAGTTCGATCCCTGGACCTGTGGTTCTGGCCCCCTGACCCTGGGGTGCACTGAGATGGCAACTGAGACAGGGTGGTGACCAACGCCTGTAACCCCAGCTCTTAGGACACTGTAATTGATCACCCTATGATGGCTGGAATGGGGTTTAAGCAGTTCTAAGACATGAGATAGCGTCTCAGTTGAGGTCAAAGACTTGAAAAGAATTATATCTTACCATATTAGAAGTGCCACCCTACCCCCCCCCCCCCCCCCCCCCCCCCCCCCCCCCCCCCCCCCCCCCCCCCCCCCCCCCCCCCCCCCCCCCCCCCCCCCCCCCCCCCCCCCCCCCCCCGTCGCCCTGGTGTTGAGAGTTGGTCCTGCCATTCCTGGTTCTGAGCTCTCAGGCGCTTGACCAGGCTGTCCCAGCTCTCCCACCCTAGGCCTATCCTCCTCTGCAGGAGCACTGCCCCCACCAACCCTCATCTCTTAGCCAAGCAGTGGTGGCAACAGCAGCAGCCGCAGGAGGAGCCGGGAGGCAGCGGCCACCGGGAACCCGTGGCATATGGTCAAGGAGGCAGCAAGAAGCAAGCCGGCTCGACAGTGCTGTTGGAAATGGGCAGGGTCATCCCACAAACCACACAGGATCCGCATGACTCATAACTTGCGGTTAAATTGCGACTTAGATAGCAAAATGGAAACCTACAAGCTCCATAAAGCATCTGCTGAAGAAATGATGAAGTGCCATAGCGTTGAGTGTATGAAATCTCTGCAGCCCGTACGACTAGATAATGTGTCTGAGCACAGTAAGCAGGTGCAGAGACTTAATGTTGGGGAAGATTGCCCAGCGTTTGCCAGACTCTCCATTTTGTCAGCTCCCCACTGGTGGCTCAGTTGCTGGGGCTGTCAAGTTAATCTGGTAACAAACTGACACGACTGTTAACTGGGCTGGTGGACTACATCATGCAAAAAAAAAAAAAAAATCAGAAGCATCAGGATTATGCTGTATTAATGATACTGTACTTGTCATCACTGAACCGCTAAAGTATCATCAGAGTCCTATATATTGATATAGATATCCATCATGCTGATGGTATTGAAGAAGCTTTTTATACAGATCGCCTAATGACTGTTTCATTCCATAAGTATAGGGAGTGTCGGAGTCCCTTCCTGGTTCTCATCTCGGCCTAAGTAGTCTAAACTTACAATCCTAAAACCATGTTATTGGAATTCCACCAAGTTAATTCCAATCTACCACTCCCAGTACAACCCAAGGCGATAACAAAGACACTAAGACATATATAATTATTGGGGAGCCAAGGGGCCCTAAGTCCAGCCTTGAAGATGGCTTTCCAGAACCAAGAGAGTAACCCAGGGCTGCACTCTGGTTTTATTCATTGAAAAAGGGGAAATGGCTTGTGAAGGTGAATTGTGGGGAGGTGGTAGGTATTGAAGAGAATTGTGGGAAGAAGGTGAGCATTGAAGGGAGTTGTGGGAAGGTGGTAGGCATTGAAAGGGATTGTGGGAAGAAGGTGAGCACTATGAGCTGGGCTAGGTAGGAGGCCTGCATCACCTCCACCATATTTAGAGATATGCAAAAGAAGTAATTTGCATTATGCTATTGTGATAATATCTAATATTTTGGGGTCTGGCACTTCAGCTCTGATGTGTAATCTTTCAAGCCCCAGGAAGTCATAGACTCTATCTCAAGGTTCGACCCCAGCTGAGACCACGTAGCATTGGCTCTTCATCCTGTTATCAGGGAAACACACATGCCATCTTCAAAAATTACTACCAGCACCTCGGCTAGACCAATATACACCGCTTAAGGCCAGTTGAGAGGATAATGAGAAGTCCTAGCCAGCTCTGTACATTTCAGTACAAGGGAATAGGGTCAGGCTCAGTCAAAATGGAGGTAGTCGCTTTTTCTTTCAAGGAGAGCTGCTCAGACGGTCCTCCACAGGGAGCACTTTGCCGGCACAGGAGACTTGAGGGACATTTGTGCTGGCAAAGGCAAATACGATGCTGTCATGTTTCCCGTGAGAGATGGCATAGATGATGAGTCCGATGGGCAGATATTTAAGCCTATGATCTCAAAAGGGATGGTGATGCACAGGCCCAGTGCAGTGCAGTGTGGTGCGGACTCTTCATCTGGTGATAGACTTGGGTGCTTTAATCGCACAGTCAAAGGTCATGCTAAACGTGTGGAAACTGTAAGAACTTTCAACTTGCCGTTACCGACGCTCAGGGGAGGCGGCTATGCAATCCTCAGTGTTGCTCGGTGCTGGACATAGGAAGCTGCAGTCACTCTTGGTTGTGAGATTCCTAATGAGTCGCCATATAATGATTATTTTGAGCGTTTTGGACTGGACTTCAAATTGCACATGAGTCCTTCAAGCATGACAAATCAGAACACTCCAGAATATATGGAAAAGATAAAACAGCATTTATTTGAAAATTTGCACATGTTACCTCAGGCACCTGGTGTCCAGATGCAAGCTATCCCAGAAGATGCCACTCACGCGGACGGTGGCGAGGAAGATGGGGAGCATCCAGGCGGGAGCATTTCTGTTCGAGCATCAGCCAAGTGGGTAGCTTGTGACGGAGAATTCTCAGATTCTGGGGATGACGAGGAAGGAGGCTGTAGAGACGTGGCTGATCGTAATAGAAAGAGGGAGCCGGGGAAGCTAGAATTGAAGAAGGCAAGAAGGAAACAAGAGACAAAAAAGTAGATGTAAAGGAAGAAGAAAAATCAGAGGAGAGTGGTGAAAAAAAACAGACACCGAGAGAGCCAAATCAGAACAACTCAGCAACCTTTGTGTGGCAGTTTTATTCATTCATTCATTTATTTATTTATTTTGCAGGACTGGGGTTCAAACTCACAACATTGCACTTGCCAGGCAGGCACTTGTGCCATGGAGCTATCTCCCCACCCCCAACTCAGCAACCTTTGAATTTGAGAGTCGTCCCAGTTTTAGAAAATGATTAAAAAGTGAGGAAACAGGACGGAAACTTTTCTTTTTGCAGACTTCTGGCTTCATTTCATACTACTTCGGCACAGACTGTGTTTATTTTCCAAATGGCTTTTTTTGGTTTTTGTTTTGTTTTCCTTGACCAGTTTTAGTGTGAGTTATTCTAATCCTGAAGCAAGCTTCTTTGTTCCACCGTGTTTTATGTGATAGTACTTAAGATTGATGCGTTATTATGTGAAAAACCAACCTGTTAAAGTGGTTGGCCTCTCTGAGCTGATTTTTTCCATCTTTTGTAATTACCTCTAATAAAATATTAGAGGTGTGGGAAAAAAAAAGGTGCGAGTCTTGCCTACATCACACTATCTGTTGCACTGCTAACTGGAGGTGCAGACTCCTCCCGCTTCTCTTCACTGCCCTTTTCCCTAGCATCCTGTCCCTACTCCCACACCCCTCCCTAATTAAAACCAATAAAAGCCACAAGGAGGTTGCGCACTTGTGGCCCTTTGTTTTACAGACAGCAGTGGGTCATCAGCCCGGAGTTTCTCCTCTGCAGATATGCTCCCTTTGTCTTTCTTCGGCATCTCTGTGTCCTACCGAGTACTGGGAGACCTGAAACCTCTGAAAAGATTCCAGGTTCTTGGCGTCCTGAACAGAGTTGAATGGGAGATCTTCTGGGTCTCCCACTCCTAGAGCGTTTCTCTTCCCCTACAAACCAGGCTTTTGATACAGTTATCCTACTAGAAGGTCACCTTATCTGGCATCAGATCTCAACTGTCCTGTCAAAGTCCTGCTTAGTTTCACATTGAATTTTTTTTTTTTTTTTTTTTTTGGTCTTTTTGAGACAGGGTCTCTCTACGTAGTTCAGGCTGGCCTTGAGCTCACTTTTGTAGCCCAGGCTGGTCTCGAACTCACACTGATCTTCATGCCTCAGCCTCCCAAGTGCTACTAGGATTGCAGGCATGCGCCACCACGCTGGCCTTCACATTGAATGTTAATGGACAATTTGAAGATAGCACTTTCTCAGTGGTCCAGCCAGTCCCTGATGTAGGGTCTGAGATCCTGGCAATCATCTGGGATTCCGTGTTATATGCATGTGTACTAAACTCCGTAATTGACAGGTCATGCCCTCACCCCACCCTAATCTCCCTCACTCTCAGTTCCTGCATCTCTTAAAGCTTGTTGGAAGAAGCTCCTGCAAGATTTATTGAGAGATGTGGGCCTGGGGTAGGGCCCAGCTGACAATGGCACTAAGCTGCTGGTCTTCAGACCTGTTCTTTGACATCATTGTCTGGTCTCGGCTGCTCCACCACAGAGACTCCTGACTGCCCAGCAGAGGCTCCTTGCAACCCTCTGTGCAGGGACCACCTTGGATTTATTCCTTTGAGGCAAGGACAGGAAGCAGCCTGGACAAACAAAGTAAGCTCTCAAATCCTGCCCCCCAGTGTCCGCTTCCTGCTGCACACCTTCCGCAGCCCAGAGGACTCCGGACACAGCATGTGGTGACTGTTTCCCCCCAGGCAGCCACGGTGCTGTTTTGCAAGGGCTTCCTCATTCTCAAAAACCACCAAGGAAGATGCAGCCCTTTTTATTTTCATTGTCACCCTTCTGCGAGTCAACACAGAGGACGTAAAGATAGGTGGAAAAGAGACAAGGAAAATCGGCACTAAATAGTTGTACTCTTTCTTCGAAGGTCTCACTATGTAGCAAAGCTGGCCTCGATCTCCTGCCTCAGCTCCTGCCTCAGCCTTCGATGCAGGGTTTCCAGGTATGCGCTGCCAGGCACAGACACTCTGCTTTTAGGAAGCCTGAAACACCAAGGCACAGAGTTCCGCAAGGTGGTCTGCGTCAGTCCACCTGAACTCTGTTTATTCTTCAGTTCTTCTGGATTCATCAAGTTCTGAATCCGTTTTCCTTAAATTCATCCGTAATCTTACTTGATGAAGAACAGAACTCTGATCTTGGAAAAAGGGGGGAGTTTTCTAGATGAGCCATGTTAAATTGCTCATCTTTTTAAAAAGTGGTGGAGCTCATGCCTTTCTCTGTGAAGTGGGCCAGGATCTCTCTGTGGGTTGGCCTTGCACTACTTATAAACAAAGACCAATGGGAAACTTCCTATAGATCAGCGGTTCTCACCCTGTGGGTCGCCACCCCGGTGGGGGTCAAATGATCAAGACACAGGGGTTGCCTAAAGCCATTCCGAACCATAAGTGTAGCAAAATTACAGTTTTGCAGTAGCCACCAAAACTGTTTTTTTGGTTTGGGGTCATCGCAACATGAGGAACTATACTGCCAGGTCATGGCATTAGGAAGGTTGAGAACCACTGGTCTACAGGGTCTCACTACACAGACCACACTCCTACTAATCCTCCTGTTTTTCGACTCCCAAGCATTAGGACTACAGGTGTATGCCGCCACACCCAGACTCAATCACCATCTCAGCTTGCCCGGTGGTGGGGCTGGCACAACATGCTGGGCACTGAACCCCAGTCCCTGAGCCTGCCCAAGCAGGAACTTCAATCTGCTGAGCTATCCAGCTGTCCTCTAGACGCATGGAATATTCTAGTCTTTTGCTGAATTTCTGGGATCTTGATTATTAAGTGTCTGGGTGTAAGTTTATTTGACTACGTCCAGCTTCAGTTCTATAAGCCTCACTAAATTGTATGTCAAACTCTTTTCCCATGCTGGGGAAACTTTCTGCTACTACTCCTGCAAATTGTTTTTGTGTCAACTATGTTGACTCCAGCTTTTTTATTTTTATTTTTTATTTTGGGGAAGAGTAGACAGGGTGTTCAGGGTCTCACTACTAGATCAGACTCATAATGATCCATCTGTTTACAGCCTCCCCAGAACTGGGATTACAGGTGTGTGCCACCACACCCACTCTCAATTGCCATGTCAGTGCACCCTCAGGGTGAGGCCCCCAAGACAGGCCCAGGAATTGAAACCCCAGCCCTTGCTACTGCTTGCAGGCACTTTAATTCACTGAGCTATTTGGCCAGCCCAGCTTTTTAAAAAAATATTTGTCAGTCATATTGTTTTTCTTGGTAACATCTTGCAACGGTTCCATTGTTATTTCTTGGTTCTTTGTTACTTTTAAGAAATCTTTGGCCCGGCGGGATGGCTCAGTGATCTAAAGCGCCTGTTTGGGAAAGCTTGGGCGGCTTCAGGGACCGCGGTTCGATCCCCGGCACCACATGCTGCGCCAGCCCTGCCCTCGGGGTGGGCTGAGCCGGCCATAAAAATGAGTGAATAAACAAACACAGGTTCTGAAACAAGAATAAAAATAATAAATAAAAAAAAAGGAAAAGAAAAAGAAATCTTATAAAAAAAAAAAGAAATCTTTACTTTTGTGTTCAGTATCTGCAATACTATCTTTAAGGTTTGAAATTTTATCTTTAGTTTTGTTTGAGCAGTTTTGCCAGTTTTCCATGGGTTTCTTAATGTCCTAGATAATCTATTTTAATCTGGTTCATGCGTTCAGGTTCACTCCTCTACTGTTCACTCAGTGTTTCCACCATTTTCCTATTCTCCTTATCTTTTCTTTTTTGTCTATGTGTTCTATAGATGTTCTGAGCAATTCTTTCATGATTCTTGACATTTCTTTTTTTCACCTGAGAGATTATTTCTCATCTGATTTGCTCAGTAGCCTGATGCAGTTGCTTCTTAATTTCAGTTCATATCATTTCAAGAAGTTCAGGTGTGTGAATTGTAAGTTCTGTGACCTAGTCTCCTGGAATTGTATTGGGTGGGCTAGAGGTCTACAATTGCCTTTTTGCTCCTTCATTTTGGTATTTTTGAGTCCCCCAATGCTCATCCTGACACAGCAGGGAAGGTAGCAGGCAGAGTGCAGACGAGGAAGGCTCCCAGGGGGGTGGGGATGGGGTTGGCTTACCAAATCTCCCACTGTGTGGGGTTCCCTGGAGGGGCAACCCACAGCCCAAGAAGGATCCAGTGATGATGAGGGCAGGCTGAAGCTCCACAAGGCTCTCTGGATGGTTGTGCCAAGGACCTTGATACTGGTGGTCCGGGCAGTATCATCTGAGCAGAGCTAGGGTGACAGTGATGGTGGGCAAGGTAGTTGCAGCTTACCTGAGTTTCCGCGATGGTGGTGGAGGAGGGGCGGGGCTCACCAGGCCCCATTGCTATGTTGGGACCACCTGCCTTGTATGATGATGGGTGAAGTGACCACAGCTCCAGTGAGCGCCAGTGGGCATTTGAGGTGGGGTGGGGCGGGGCTCAGTGCAGCCCTCCTCCATCTGCCCGACTGCTGCGGCAGTGGGAGGAGTAGTCGCGCTTAACCCAAGCTCCACGGCCTTTCTCTGCTACTTTTAATGGTGACATTTGAAAATTCTGTCAAGGGGATTTTAGAGTCTAGATATTTTCTAGACCAAGAGTGATAGGATAAGTGCCTGCTTTCCTTCAAATTAAAAACTCAGTGGACAAAAATGGGTCAGAGGCAAAGAGGAGCCCCATGTAGCACCGTTTTCTTAGAAATGCCTAGGATCCGTCTCTTCTTTTGTTTTCTTAAATTTTATGTTTCTTAGTGCATGTTTGCTGTCCATAATGATTACACTCACCATGGGGGGCAAGCAGGAAAAACATCTTCGTTGTTTTGACAACCCCATCCATCCTACCATCTTCATCCACCGGTCCCTGTCCCTTTTGCAAAAGATCCACCCCCATTATACTCCCTAATAGGAAAACAAGGATAACATGGGTCACAACTGTCGGCACTCAGTAAAGGAGAGAGCGAGGGACAGCCCAGTCTGCTCCCTCTCACAGCCTGGGCCAGTTGGGCAAGCATTAAGCCCAAGCTGTGTTTCCTCAGCACTATAACAAGGATCAAGCCACTCTGAGGACCTCCACAACAATGGAAAGCCCTTAACCTCAACCTTCGGGCGCTCATCTCTAGGGTGGAGTATCCGGCACCAGAGCCCAGAGGAAGGATCAGAGTAGGAGCAGAGGGCAGGGCGATCACATGGGGAAGTGGGTCTGTCTGATCTTTTCTTGCTGAGTCACGCCAACAAGGAACATTTCTTTTTCCAGGAGAAATAACTAGGCCTAGTGGGTGCATTAAATTTCGAGTCAGGTCTCATAAGTGGCTGAGCAGCCCTGGCCAGGCTCTAGCTTGTGACCCTCCTCCCTCAGCCGGCCAGAGTGCCCGGATTACAGGGAGCACCACGGAAGCGGGTCCATCGCCTCCTCTGCTGAGGAGCGCTTCCGGGTCACACAGCTCCAGCCTCCCAGGCACTGAACCCTGTCTCACCACTGTCCTCAAGCCCTGGACACACAGCAGCTGACTCCCACCTCAGCCTAACCTAGGCTTCCCAAGGACTGCACAGCGCTTTCCAGCTCTACCCTGTACCACAGGCAGGAAGGGCGGCAACCCGTCAGCCTCAGCCCCTGGAGGAAAAGAGGCCGGAGCAGTCACCAGCTGGATCATGTGATAGCCTGACTGCGAGTGGATCCGCAGTGAAACCTTAAAGTAAAAAGGTACTGGCACACAGATATATTTGATGCATACACATCTGCAGATCCATACATATAGCCACTGTGTATTAATAAAAATTTTGTTTTCTCTGACTTGTTTTGACAAATCAATATCAATAAATACAGGCATAATGCTAATGGTCTCACTTTGAAATGACTGCATTTTCTAGACTCAAGAATATTTGAATGCAATGGAAAGCAATGAGGCAAAGTTGAACGGGCATAAAAGTCCAACTCAGATGAAAGCCAGGAAGTGACGCTCAAGATGAGGATCAGGGTTCCTCCTAAGCGAACTCTAGACATTCTCAGAGACCGTGAAGGTCCTGAGCTCCTCTTCCAACAAGCACAGCCATGTTCTCCAGGAAAGTCAGCATGACAAGGTCCTCTCAGCAGAGTGGCTCAAGAGAACCAGCAGCTTCTGCAGCTTCCCCCAAAGCCTCTCAACAGCCTCTCCAGTTCTGCCTCCTGTGCTGCTGGCAACAGCCCTCAGGTGGCCTCCCACGCCCAGCACCACGCTACTTCAGTTCAGTGGATATAACAAGTCGATCACCAGTTTGCATCCACTGCATATGATTATCTCAGTAGATGCAGGAGAAGACTCCGGTAAGTCCAACATTCATTTATGATAAAAACTGTACAGAAAATCAGAATAGACTATCTTTACCCCAGCCTGATAAAAGCCAGCATTATTTGCAAGTGACACAATACCCTACAGAGAAGACCCCAAAAACTCTATCAAGAGACTTGTAGATTTAGTAAACAAATTCAGTAGCATAGCAGGATGTGAAGTCACTCCTCGAAAATCAGCAGCATTTCTACATACTGACAATAAATTCACCATGAGAGAAATTAGGGAAACCATACATTTCACAATAATACACTCAAAAATGAAATACGTAGGAATCAATCTCACAATGGAGGTGAAAGATTTATACAATGAAATTTATAGTACTCTGAGAAAAGAGATCAAAGAGGCTTCCAGATAATGGAAAGGTATTCCTTGCTCCTTGTAGTGGATTTCTAACTGGTGGTCATCTTATTGATACTCAGTTAAACTAGCATGGTGCTGGGTTCAGAAGGCCCACCTGAAGATTGTTGCTAGCAGTATAAAGGCAGAACAGAAGAAGCTGCCAAAATGCTGTGAGCGATGCTGATCAGAGAAGCTGTTCGAAGCCGGTAGTTCTTTTGGGCTGTTCTGCTGGAGGACCTTGTCATGCTGGCTTTCCCCTTACACTTTGGAAGAATTTTGGTCCTCATCTGAAGCATCACTTCCTGGCTCTGGAGAGGAAGATGATGCACTGCTCAGCCTCATGGAGAAGATGGTCGCATTGGCTTCCTCAGCATTCCTCATCGCCGGCGGAGCTCAGCTTACCTTTGCTGAGCATGGCTGTGTTACTTTAGGGAGAGCTCTGGTGCTTACATTGAGTGTTGCTTCCTAGCTCCAGTGTCAGTCCCTCAGCCTGCTAGCACAGATCCTTCATCCTGCTGGCATGGACTTTCTAGCTCCTACCCTTGACCTTTGGGTCTCTCCAGCACAGACCTGTGAAGTAGGCCAGCATGAGACTTTGTTGTGGGCTCTAGGCCTCCAGCTGGACTTGTGAGAGGCGTTGTTATGATCTCTAGGCCCTGGGGTGAATTCTTACAGTGTTTAGTGTGTGTGGATGGGTTTCCTGCACTTACTGTATGTGATTCTTAGGTGATTCATTATAAAAATGTGTCCTGTACTGAATTGTTTCCCTTGAAATGAAACAAAACAAAACAAAACCAAAACACGACCCTCCTGGATAGAAGAATCAACATTGTGAAAATGGCCATGCTCCCAAAATTGTTCTACAGATTCAAAGCAATCCTGATTGAAATCACATTTGTATACTTCACAGGTCTAGAGGAAACATTCCTAAGATTCATCTGGAATCAGAGGTGACCTAGGATATCGAGAACAATCCTTGGCAACAAAGGAAAGGCAGGAGGCACCACAATCCCTGACCTGAAATTATACCTCAAAGCTACTGTGATAAAATCAGCATGGTACCGGCAACAACAACAAGAAACTCGACCTGAAGATCAAAGGGACAGATTAGAAGACACAGACACAGTTGCAAACACACTCAGCCAGTTTATCTTTGATGAAGGGGCCAAACATATTCACTGAAAGAAAGATGCTCTCTTTAATAAGTGGTGCGAAAAAAACTGGCTTTCCGCATGCCAAAGGCTAAAAATAGGCCCACGTCTGTCAGCATGTACAAAACTACAGTCAAAATGAATCAAAGACTTAAATCCTAATGCTGAAAAATGCTCAGTTTTCTCGAGGAGAAAGTAGGCAAAAGTCTTAAAGACATGGGGGTGAGTAGAGAGTTTATGAACAAAACCCAACCGTATGGGAATTATTTCAAAGAATCAGCTGTTGGGATCTCATCCTTTTGCAGTTTCTGCATATCGAAAGAAATCAGCAACAGGGCCAGTGAGATAGTTCAGCGGTCTAAAGCAACTGCTTAGGCAAACTTAGTCAACCCCAGAGACCAAGGCTCGATTCCCGGGTACCACATGCTGTGCTAGCCCCACTCCCAGGGGAGACTGAGCTGGCCATAACATAAATAAATAAGTAAAGTTTAAAAAAATTGGGACACACAGCACATACATATAGCACATGGATCCCTTGCGCACGGTGGGCGGTGACTAGAATGCAGGCAGCAGGGCCACCGGTCATGCGTGTGTGGGGAGGGCATCTGGAGGACGCTCTTGGGCCCAGTCCTGCCATTTGAAGAAGCAGGACAGTGAGCAGTGGGGCCTGCCAGGTGAGGACAACAGGAAGACTTCCTCTAGTTTCCATAAGGAAAGAACTGGCCTTCCAGATACCATCCAGATCACGGTGGGCTCTGTGACTTCGTTTTCCATGGGGCAGTGGGTCCCACGCAGTTTCTTTCTCACTTGCTGAAGGAAGCAGGGAGAAAGATGGCTGGAGACTGGGTTGGTTTCTGAGAAGGGGCTGCCCTCAAGCTTGGTGGGCACCCCTGCTGGGGACAGCCCACATCCCTGGGTCCCCAAGGCCCAGAGGGAGGCAAGGCTTAGCTGGAGAGCAAACCTGAAGGAGATTCTCCGCCCGGTGTATCCCCTGCCCCATCTATGAGAGGGGCAGGGAGGGTGGCAGCCGCCCCTCTAGTGGGCCTGTGCCTAGCAGAGGAAGCATTTGCAAGGCTAACTGAGTTTCCTTTTACTTCTGAACCAGTGCTTCCCTCCCAGTTACTAAAATACAGGAAGAAGCCTTTCTGAGTTTATTTCTAGGGCCTGAAGTCTGTCCCTCTTTTTACTGTTTCAAACAATTATTTATTTATTTGGTACAGGGTCTCACTACTGCCACCATACCTGTTATCCATATCCAGCACATCATACTGGGGAACCAGGGCCAGCAGGGCATGCAAACCAGGGATCGAACCTGGGTTCTTGCATATGCTAGGCAGGCGCTTAAACTGCTCAGCTATCTCCCCAGCCTCCTTTTTCCACGTTTGAAGATTTTTTTCTAATATAAGGAGTGGACTCAGAAGAGATCTGGAGATGGTGACAGATCTGAGCTTCCCTAGTTTTGGATTTCTACTAACGTGTTTTAGGAGCACTTTCTGAGCAATTTCTATCTAGCGAGGCCAGTTCATTCCTGCAACCTCTCTAACCTCTGCAGCTTGCCTCACATATCTACGCTGGAAGAGCAACGTGTGTCATATTGTTGTAGGCAGCTGAGTTAGACAGAAGTATTGTAGTCCCTCAGACAGGGCTGGGCCCTCAAAGGCGCCATCTGTCTTCAGGAGCCGGTGTTGAAGGAGATATTTTACAACTGTGAGAGAGACAGGCACCTCCACTCTGGGCCAGGCTTGAGGACAAAAGATTAAACAAATAGACCCACATAGCTCTCCAAGGCTAATCAGGAACTGATGTTCTAAATAGGTGTCAATCCCCTTGAACAAGTGAGGAAGAGCCACTAACCAGGCCCTACAGGAAAAGCCTCTGTTCTGTATTCGTGCCTGCTTGCTACTTGACTCGCTGCCCTGCTTGGTCCGGATTTCAATTTTACCTGAGCAGTTGTGCTTGTAATCTTATTGGATGACCAGAATTTTGTCCCACCTCATGCCTATCTGTGAGTTCCTGTGTTTCCCACCTTGGACCTGTCTCAGCTCATGGTTTTGCTCCATAAAAATTCCTGGAAAAGATAGATGCCCTGGCAGCGCACCTGTGTCCTCTTCTGTCCCTCCTGGACAGAAGCTTTCTTCCCTCAGTTAATATATTCTGCTCTTAGGCTCTGTTGTTCCTAAAATTCACTCTTTTGTTTTAGAGAACACAAACTTGTCCCAGGTATCTTCCAGGCCAGGAACCCCTTTTCCTTTTTTTTTTTTTTTTTTTTTCTTTTTTAGTATTTAATGTGCTTTATTATTTAAAAAATCTAGTATATATTCTTGCAGTAGAATGAATATGCTTACTACTGTAAATTTCAAACAATCATTCTTAACCCACTGTGTAAAATATAAAGCACAGGTCCTGATTGTGAATTTGTTTTGCTAATTATACAGCCTTTTGTAAAACTTCAAGTATAACTAACAGACTAGTATTATGGACTATTAGACTATATGTACAGCTACTTTCTCCTAGTTCCATGAGAAGAAAGCTTTGTACTAATAGTCTTATTTTTTTATTTTTTTAATATAATTTTTTTTCTTGTTTCAGAACTTTTGTTTGTTTATTTATTTATTTTTATGGCTGGCGTCTGTAACAAGGGCCGGGAGTGTAACAGCGACATCATTCGCAGGTCCTTGCACAGCAGAGGAAGAATTTGCAATTTCAGTTGGGTTTATTTTTACTTCTAGGTCAGTGTTACCCTCCTAATTATGAAAATACAGGAGGCAGTGTTTGTGAGTTCTTTTCAAGGGTATTTTAAAGGATTTTATAAGTGAAAATAGTAAAAAAAAAAAAAAAAAAAAGATTAGAGGTGATACACAATTTCGCTAAACAAAATAATAGGAATTGCACAATGATTGTTATACTCCATGATTTTGTCTTGAAATTGATGCAGGAAGAAAAAACTGATCCGGGGTGGATGACCTCCAATAGGGAACCTCCAAATGATATAGGGAAAACCGATCCCCAACCTGAAAAGTACCTGGGACGAGTTCATGTTCTCTAAAACCGAAGAATGAATTTTAAGAACAAAGGGGGGTAATGAGCAGAACATATTTATTGAGGGAAAGAAAACTCTATCTGAGGCAGGGACAGGAGGGGGGTCCAGAGTGGGTGTCCCAGGGAAGCTGTCTCTTCTAGGGACTTTTATACAGGAAAACCATGGGGAGGCGGGGCTAAGGTTGTGGAGAAGATGGAGAAGAGGTGGGACAAAACTGTGATCAGCCAATGAGATTACAAGCACCATTGCTCAGGTAAAATAGTTAAAATCCAGTCCTTTCCTGCTGGGTGGTTGGGCTAGCGACTCAACTGGGCTCTTTCGAGGTGATTGATACCTACTCAGAATATCGATCCCTGATGCCCATCCCTAGGGAAGTGTGTAGCTGTACCTGTTTACACTTGTCTTGAGACCTGGCCCATGGCAGAGGAGTGTTTGTCTACAGTTGCAAAGTCATCTTGCCTTTCATGTCGTCCTTGAGGGCCTGGCCCGGCCTGACTGCCTATAATAATTCTATCTAATTCAACTGCCTACAACAAAGTTCCTTGTTCAGATTGCCAGATATGAGCATGCAAAATTGGCTAAAAATAAGTTATAAGAAATTTAAAAAGAGGAAAAAGAAGAAATTTCAGCATTAACTTCTCCTTTCAGTAGACCCGCAGCGACCTGCAGTATGGCGCCCAGGCAGTCCCGCACACGCACACACAAATATATCTTGTTCTCCCGCTCTGCTTTCTTTGTCATAGTCCTCATCCCAGTTTCGCCTTCCCTCCGGGCGGCCCTTCCCCTCTCCTCGGATTGATTTTATCATTCAGGCTTTCTGTGCTCAATCTGGCTCCTGCACTAGTGAGACTCGATGGCAGCCCGCTCCCTTGGTCCCACCGATCTCACTTCCCAGAGGTTCGGTGGGAGGCCATCGAGCACCCCGCGACAGCCCCGAGCTTGTCTTTCTTAATAGCTGAGTGATACTTTTTCTAACATCAGGAATGGACTGGGAAGTGACCTGGAGGTGGTGACAGAACTGAGCTTCCTTAGTCTGGATTTATATTAGCATAAGTATGATAATTTATATTAGCATATTTAACATGTTTTAGCATATACAAAGCCCCGAGTGCTTCCTGCAGGGTCCCCAGCACTGTCTCTACCTAGGCTGATTTCTCAGAGAAGGATCCCAGGCTCCATTCCCCTGAGCCCAGACCTTCATGGAAAAAAGAGGAACTGGACATGTGCTAATCCCCATCGCAGAAAAGGGGTGGGGGTAGGTACTAATCTCTGGGCCCCTGCCACCAGTGGAGGCGGGTGGTTGGAGGGGATGGGGTGGAGGGCTGGGCTGCTCCTGGGCTCCCTGAGCTGCATCTGCAGGCACTAGCTCAGGAGAGGTGGGGTGGGGGCCCAGGAGAGCCAAAGCTCATCTGCCTGGTCAGAGTCCAGCTGTAGATTGTCCCCCCAGGAGGAAGGCAGAGTGAGCAGCAAGGGTTTGCGAGACAGAGGGCTGTGAGCAGCTTGGGCACAGGGACCTTGGCCACTTGCTGCTTCTCTGTAGGGACAGTGCTTACCAAGACCAATGAGCATTGAGACGGACGAAACCCAGGACCTCAGCTCTGGGCCTGGTGGGAGAGAGAAATCCAAGTCATCTGGGCGCATGCCTGCCTGCAGGGGAGAAAATTCTCTAGAGGAGTCCCAGGGCCAGGCAGCCCCGGGGGAGCAGCCAGGGTGTGAGAGATTTGGGAGCCGGGACAGCTGATCAGAGCAGGGCAGAGGTCGGTGGCTTGTTTCAGGGCTTCATCTGGGCAGGACCAGGGACTCACATGGGGACCCAGTGGACGAGTCACAGCTGAGAGAAGGGGCAGGACTCCCCTCTTCAGTCTCTAGTAGTCCCTGGGGACTTCCTCAGGGTGGAGGGCTGTTCTCTGCCTGCAGGGGGGCAGGGCCTGCCTTATCAGTCCTGGGATTAATTAGTCCAGTGAGAGGTGGAGACAGACCCTGAAAGAGCCAGTGACTTCCTGTGGTGGGGGGAGGGAGGGAGGGGGGAGGGCGGGGGTGGGAGGGGGAAGGAGGGAGGGAGGGAGGAACCTAGGAAATAGGCAGAGGTAGAAAGGACTTTCCTGGGCCTTGAGTACCTGGCATAAGGGTGGGGTGGTGCTCACCCTCCTTGGGCCAGGCCTCTCTCCAAGGGTCCTCTGGAAGCGGGACAGACTGGTGACACGTGTCTCCTGGCCGACTACTTCCAGGTTTCATCAGAAATCACTGGTAAGTTGTGGGCTCCTACACAGGGTCTCTAAGGGCTCTGAGGGCGGAGCCTTGTCCTAGTGAGGTAGTGGGAAGGAGGGGAATCCAGGAAGCCTGGGCTCCCACGTTTGTTTGTGGAGATGGCTTTGAGAATCCCGTGGGATCTGTCCACTTCCCCTAAAGACCATGGTCTATAGGCACAGTGCAGGTGACACAGAGAACCCCAGGGCCCTTCAGATGCCCTGCAGAGCTGTGCACTGGAAGAAGGAGCCCCTGGTGCCCTGCAGCCCTGCAGCAGGCCAAATCTGAGGATCCCATTATGAGGGCTCGGACCACCCAGTGGACTGTGCAGTCCTGTGGGGGCCGCCTCTGTACACCTAGTGCATGAGTCTGCCTAGAGCCAGAGGAGTCCCCATGGCCTGGGACGGTGGGCAGCCTCTACCTGCCAGGCTGGCCCAGGGTGTGTCCCTTCCTGTTGGATGCCAGCAGGAGCCATCCTGCGAGACAGGGAGAGTTTGTCTTTAGCACAGCTTGCATGACTCGACTACTGGGTTGGATGCTGTGTTTTTGGTGTTTTAGCAGCAAATGGTCGACTTGCCCCTGAGGAGCCCTTTCCTTCCTCGGGTGGGAGAGCTGCTGAGGGCCTTCCACTGCGGCAGGAGGGAAGAGCCATCTTCCTTCCTTGTTGGAACCGCGCTGCAGGAGGCCTGTAAGCACAGCCCATTGCCCAGAGCTTCTGGCATGCATGGGGCGGGTGGGGTCTCTGCCTCATTTCAGGTGAGTTTCCACCCACTGCTGCCTTTCCAGAGCCTGTGACTTGCACCTCTGGTACCCTGTGCTCCACTCTGTGAAATGCGGGTGATAACCCAGGAAGCAGGGCTGCAGAAAGCCCAGCTGCGGAAAGCCCGGCGTTGGCAGCTGTCATTTGTGGGATCCACACACACATGGATCCAGCCACACTGTGGGCTTCCTGTCCCCCAAACCATTGCCAGAGAGGTGTGAACCAATAAAAAGGGACAGACAGCAGCCCTCTGAGGGGGACTTGGAGCCAAGCCTGCTGGCTTCTGCCCTTCAGGTTTGGCTGAGTAACTCTCTCTTCAGTGCCCATGGGTAAGCGCCAGGCTAGGAAGAGGCACGGGAGGTGTCAGGGCTGGGCCCCAATATCCAAGCGTATGGTGAAGGGCCTCCAAAAAACTGAGGAGCTGACATGCAGGGAGTGTTAGGAGTGGGTCCCTAATCAGAAGCCCAGGGTTCTGCCATGCCCGTGGAAGCACAGACCGTACACTCCAGAGCCAACAAGGGGTCTCTGCAGTGCGTCTCTGTTCCCTGTTCCTTACTCTCAGAGAGGACAGGGAGGACCAAGCCTGGGACTCGCCAGAGCTGACTCTTGCCTGCAGCGTGGGCCCCACAGGCTCTCCTGGGCTCACAGTAACTGTGAGGGTCCATCAGGTAATAGGCCAGGCTGGAAACTGCAAGAGCTTGCAAGGCAGACAGGCATGGTGGTGCACACCTGTAATCCCAGCACTTGAGGGGCTGGGCAGGAAGATCGTTTGGAGTTTGAGACCAGCCTGGGTTACAAAGCGAGCTCAAGCTCAGCCTAAACTACATCATGAGCCAATGTCTCAAAAACTAAAAATAAAAAGAGCACAAAAACAGTAGGAGAAGCACTAGCATCAGAAGCCCCTCAGACGGAAGGGGGGTCCCGGCAACTGGCACCTGGGCCCCCCGGCCGTCTGCTTTCCTTTCTACTGTGGCTCCAAAGCGAGCTGTGTGGTTCAGGTTGCTGTTGGCTCTTTTTTAATTTGCCTCTGTAGAAAATACAGAAAGGCCTAAAGGTAGAGAGGAAATAAATCTATCAAATTTACAAAACATTTATAATTAATTAATCATCAAGTTAATAAACGTGCCAGCTAGAGGCCAACTGCTGATGAAGTGTGATTATGTCTATAGCTAGAAATATATTTAAACGATAAGGGCTATCGTAAATTCTTAAGCCTTTGTAGGGGAGTCCTGAGCCCCTAGAATTGCGAGTGTGTGTAGCTCATTTCCCAGGAAACATCTGTGTGATTCCCAGAAATTCAAGGTGAGTTTATGGCTAAAAACAGTTAATCCAGGTATGGTGCTGCGAGCCTGGAATCTCAGCACTGCAGGAGGCTGAGGCAGGAAGACTACAAGTTTCAGACCAAAATGAGCAATTTAAGAAACTTAGTGAGGTTCTGTCTTGAATTTAAAAACATTGGACAGGGGGACTGTGCAGCTATGTGGGGGAGCCCTGGGTTCAGTCCCAGGGCTGAGCGGTGAAGGGGGAGACCAGAAGGCAGGAGCCGCAGCTGGCGTTCACCACCCACTGGACCTAGCAGCGATGTGTGAAAGTAATATTTCACACATGTTCTGCACATTGATTTGGTGCTTACCCTCTTCCCCCATGCTGAATGTACTGTTTCCAAAATTGTCCCCTAAAGAGTCCAGTCATTTAGCATCCTATTCAGATAACATATTCGGACACTTATGTCTGAATCACAGTAACCATTTTCTTATCAGAATTTTATATTGTTCCCACAGTTGTATATATCACTTTCTTAAGACAAGTTTTCAGAAACCTGCATAGGGTTTTAATTAGTGAAAATGAAGAAGTGAATGCTTCTAACCTTTTCTCTAAGGGGGGTTGACTGAATGCCCTCTCTGGCCCCACCTGCCAGGGTGACACTAACATTTGCTGCTCACCACAGGACTCTGAAACAAATGTAAAGCCACCGGCACAGGAGGATTAAGGAGTGGGTGGCAGCGGGTAGGTCACAGGGTGCACTGAACAGGCCTTGTAAGAGAAACTGCTGCCTGGTCCTAATTTTAAATGAGGGGAGGACTGCTTCTGCCCCCGTGTGAAGCAACACACACCCTCATGGCCACCGACTTCATCCCAAGGTCCCCAGCAACGCCACAGGCCAGGTGCTGACGTACACTTTAGATCTATCCTTTGTGGTCCAGGCGCAGGAAGTTTATGGAGTCCTGAGTCTACCACTGAGGCCACATCCCTCCCTCCTCGGGGTGCTCTGGCCTCAGGAGGGAGAGGGCCCACAGAAGTGTCAGGGTAGACCCAAGTTCTGGAAAGGCAAGTGTCGTGAGTGGATCACAAGTGTGGAGGGCCTCGTGCTATCCGTGTCCCTGGCTGCCCAAGCCTTCTCCCTAGCATGACTCCTAGGATGCTGCTGGAGGCGCAGCTGGGTTGCCACGGTCCCACTGCCGGGCTGTCCTGTGGGAATTCAGTGGTATTTCAGTGTGCCCCAGAGAAATGGCAGCAGGAAGGAGGAAACGGTAGGCAAGAAACGAGAACTGCATCCGGTAGAGGTACTTGTGCCTGATTGGCAGAGGACCCAAAGAACAACAGTAGGGACGCTTGTTTATTACGTTTGCAAAGTCGGTATAAGGAGACCCAAGTTTGTCTAGCCACTAATAGTCCAAATCGACCAGACAGGATGCTTTTCTCAAGACTGAGGGAGCCTGAGCGCTGTGACCACCCTGGCCATGTCCTGTTCTCCCACACAGGACAGATTTCCAACTTCAGCAGCTCCCAGCACCTCTCCCTTTATTGTTTCACCATGCGAATAACGGGCGTCCTCTGGCCTTGGAGAAGTTGTGTCTGAGAACTCTGCAGAAGACTTTTTCATTCTTGATGCCAGTCCACAGATTTTTGATACCTCTATACAGCAATTTCACCTTGTAAAGTCCAACAATCCATAACAGTAGTGATAATAATCAACAACAATGACCCGTACCTGCTGGTACAGCTAGCAATTGTCAGACGTTGTTAATGTTTTGAACGCATTATAGCTCACATATTATTATCACAGTACTTTCCATATCTCATGGTCATACTTTTCTGCTGGATGGAAAAGACCAAATCGAAGTGAGACCTGTATTAATCAATTTTAACTTCTTGCTATCCATCAAGATCAGTGAAATCTCAGGATTTACTTTGGAACTAAGTGCAGCAGCTCTTTAGATCTGTCACTGTCAGCCCTCTGGAGGAGACGTAGTCGTTGCTTGACCAGGTTGCTTTCTGTGAAAGCCTGAGAGACTTTTTTCTCTCTGGGTGACTCTCCCTAGGCCTACTACATGTTGTAGAAACACTTCCTTCTGCCATCCCATAATCTCCTCAGTCAGAAGATCAGGGAATCTACTGAGTTACAGGATGTCACAGCGGAGGTTCTTTCTGTTCCGAGTCCTCACTGACCTCAGAAGGCCGGGGCCATAGCGCTGCTCTCCTCTTAGCCCAGCGATCTTTCTAACGTTTGGTCTCCAGACCTCTAGTTGTTAAACCTCTAGAAGGAAAGCTCAATGACCTTTCCCTATAACGGAGGCAGCAGGGTCAACATTGCTGTCTTACCTGAATATCCAACATCTTAGACATAAAAGGGAACCATTGTTTTCTCATAACCATGGATATCCTAACATGTAAGTCCTTCTAAAATGTGAACAGGCAACAACCACATATTTTTACACAGAAACTTGGAAGTCCAAGCATTACTTTGAAGCATGACAATAGGACGACATTTTGTGACATGCTTAGATTTTCATTTTGACATAAAATAACCTTTTAGCCAATATCTCTATCTAATACATGTGGTTTTTTTTTATAATTTCTCATCCTTTAATGGAATACATCACAATGTTATTGTTAATGGCAGAAGTCTGAAAGTCTTGTCACAATAAGCAATCCTTGTTTTACTTTTTGGAAGATCGGTACACCTAGAATCATGAAAACATTTAATGCTCTATGCGATTAACAATAGTTAATTGCCATATACATGTGAAAACACTTGTTTCTTAGTTTTGCATCAAGAGCATCTTTGATGAGAAAAATCTTACTGTAATTTTTTTTGGAAATATTTTTAACCAATGACCAAATTATTAGGGTATCTCCCAAGGGACTATTGAGATTATTGGTGGTTTCTTTTTTAATGAATAAAGGTTGACCATTCCTTGATTCACCAACTGGAGTCCTGTCAAATAATTTTTCCCTGTGTTAAGGAATTTCTGTTTAATTAATTTAACATTTTTTATGACATGTAGGTAAACTAATTTTGATAACACGTATACCAGCTGTAACTCAGGAGAAAACTTGTTTTTAAGTCTATATCCCAAGTTTTCTTAGGCACAAATGATCAAAAAAGAGAAAAACCTAAGAGCTCAAATAAAAGGAGGAACAGCTGTTCAAAGAATGATATACAAGCTGGGTGTGGTGGCTCACACATGTAATCCCAGCACTTGGGAGGCTGAGACAGGAGGATCGGTATGAGTTCAAGACCAGCCTGGGCTACAAAAGCAAGCTCAAGGCCAGCCTGAACTGCATAGCAAGACCCTGTCTCAAAAAGACAAAAAAAAAAAAAAAAAAAAAAAAAAAAAAAAAAAAAAGAATGATATACAAATATGCGACCAAGTCCTTTAATACAACACACAGAACGAACATCTTCACGAGATTAGAGTGCACTCAAATATATTCTTGACCAAACTGAATTATAGTAACTATTACAATTTTTACAAATTTATATTTCTAAATGGACGAGTTGAATTTTGTGAGTTAGCAGAGATCTTTCATCAGAAAAATTTGGAAGAATTCTAGATCTATACTTAATGTGTATACCGAGTATTTTGTCTTAAGAACATTGGTAACATATAGTTCAGTTATCTCTATTTACCCTATCACCTATTTCGACCTTAGATTTCCAATTTTGTGAGTTTTTTCAATAAGCCCGGGATCAAACCCACCCTCATCATCGTCAACTCCTCTCCAGTCCTGGCTTCATGACCCAACCTGACAGCATGCTCTGGGATCCAGATAGGTCACTCAGCATTCTTTGGAAAAAAGATAAGCATATCCTCTAGCCAAAATTAACTTTTTTTTTTCTTTATTTATTTTATTTTTTTTCTTGTTTCAGAACCTTTGTTTGTTTATTCACTCATTTTTGTGGCCGGCTCAGCCTACCCAGAGGGCAGGGCTGGCGCAGCATGTGGTGCCGGGGATCGAACCGTGGTCCCTGAAGCCGCCCAAGCTTTCCCAAGCAGGCGCTTTAGACCACTGAGCCATCCCACCAGACCCCAACTTTTTTTTTTCTTTACTGGATTGAATTATCTTTCTATTGCTATACTTCCTTTTATAGTAAAATTGTAAAAATTTTAGTAGGATATATCAACAAATGAAGTTGGAGAGATGGTTCCCCCTTTTGTTTTTATAAATGAAAATTGTTTGTACAGTGAGAAACCTGGATCCTACGTTTTGGAAGAGGAAGCCATCACATAGCTTTCCTTACCCTAAGATGGCCCATCTATGAAAACAAGCAAATTGAACTAACTTGTCTACAGGAACATGGCAACTGATAACACCAGAAATATTAGTCCAAAATCAGGATAGAGCCAATTAATATTACCACATATAGTCTGACAATCAGTTTGGGTTGTTCTGAACAGTTTGGGGCAAAATATATCTTTGTTGGATAACTTGACCCAAATATGAGGATGTTGCCATAGCCTGTACCCCTTGGGAGGCCACTCCTAGGCCTGCCACTACTTAAATGGGGCAGGAAAATCAAGCAACTGTTTAAATCCCACTACATGGAATTGCTTTTAGGAGCTCTATATTTGTTTGTAAAATATCAAAGATTTTTTTATGATGAATAAATTTAGGACCATAAAACAGATAATCAACTTTATTAGGAATTATGAGAACTTTGAGTAATCTTTTTAAATATCCCCATTATTGTAATCCTAGGAAATAAGATTTTATTTAACTGATGGCAAACTTTTTACCTTGAAGATGGAAATAGCCTTTCAAATTCATTGTCTTAAGGGCAAAATGTAAAAGCTTCCCTTTTGGCCTCTGTTGTGGTGGAGAGTGGGAGCTGTTTGGCACTTTTTTGGGGGGGGGGGGACTGGGGTTCAAACTCACAACCTTGCACTTGCCAGGCAGGCACTTGTGCCATGGGGCTATCTCCCCACCCCCAGCGCAGGAGCTGTTTGACTTCCTGCCTTTCTGCAAGGCTCTGTTCCTGCAGAGAGGCCTTCTGTGTCCCTCTGAGTCAGCAGCCCAGCACCTGTGGTGCTACGGACCTGCAGCTGCCTTGCCTGGAGGTCATCCACCTTTATGTTTGAAAGCTCTTCAATTTTTTTCCTTCTCTTTTAAATGCTTCTGATTTTTAACCCAATATATCCTTCAAAATTATTTATAAGTTTTAAGATTTTAATCAAAGAAACGATGCCCAACTGAGCAAGTTGAGAGACTGGAGTGATTAGATTGGCGTTTGGAGTACGTTGAGCTGGAATTCCATTTTCCCCTGTCTAATTTGCAGCAATGACACCAGGCAAGGCCTGCAGGCCGTTTCGCATTGGGGCTCTGCTTCAGGTGGCTGCTTTAATGTTATCACCTTGGGGCCGGGCAAGCTCTTAGTACTGGGAAATGGACTACCTCACCCACATTACCTTTCCCCAAGCCACTCAGGGGCTTTCACCCTGTAGCCATGCCTGCTGTGTACAGCAGTGTGTGTGCCAGCCTTCACTCTGGCTATGACCACTGGATGCTTTGCTTTAGCCCAGATTTTAAACACAGATACTATTTTGAGGCGATTAAAATTTCAGGGGCAACAGCGTGCATAGCAAATGCTGAGGCCCTGGGGCTCTGTGGTCCCCCGGCCCTCTCACCTATCCCCAGGCACACAGGACTGGAGTTGGCAGTGGGCACCCACCTCCTTGTCTACCGAGGAGGGGAATGCGGGTCCTGTCTGAGCCTAGCCTGTGCCCCTCTTCCTAGCAGCACCCGTGGGCAGCTTGGAATGAGCCACTTGTGATTTAAAAGAAGTTTTGGCCTTTTCATCTGCCTGAGCAAAGCTGGAGAGCTCAAGCTCTGTTGGTGGTACCTTTGTTTCTCGCACCACGTCCCTCTCAGGTTTGGGCCTTGATTTCTGAGGAGCACCCTGAGTCAAACCCTTTGTAGTTGTAGAACCCTTCCTACAAATAATCCAGAAAAGGAAAGTAAATACAGGGATCTAGCATGCCAAAACCACTCCTGCAAGCATATACCCCTGTGATTCTTGGGACTCTGTTTGGCCCATTTTTAAGTGCCTGTAATTCTGTCTAACTTCATCTTTTGGCTCCTCTGCAAGCTCCTTTATGGCTCCACCTCAGTGAGCCGTTTCTGCACGAGCACCTGCACGTCCACCTTTTGCACCTGAGTGCCAGTATCCATGCACCCATATGCTTAATACTGGCTCTCACCAAGCCACACCCCTGCCCTGGAGCACGCTCCTCAGGAGTGTGCCTGCTACTCACTTCTCTCTCACCGGATGTCCTCTTCAGGGGCCAGGTATAGGGATTCGTTGGTGTCTTGGTGTGCACTGAGGAGAAACGGCAGCGGGAGTGAGGAAGTGGTGGACAGCAGATGAGAGGTGGGTTCAGGTGAAGCGCTATTTGCCTGATTGGCAGAGAACCCAAAGAACACCAGTGGGGAGGTTCATTTATACCTTTGGAAGGTGGGTACCAGGAGACACAAGGTTGCCTAGCGACCAAAAGCCCAAATTGGCCAACATGATGCTTCCTCAAGACTGAGGTAGCCGACTGCTTTGGGCCGTCTGGCCTTGCGCCGTGCTCCCACACCTGATGAAATTCCAGCATCGGCAGCTCCTAACACTCTCCCTGCCTGGTGGTGCTGTGGCTGCTCCCGAGACCAGACTGTGTCCAGCTGTGGGCCTCGGCAGTGTATAGAGAACGACGGATAGAGGAAAGGGACAGCCTTCTAGGGAGGGGCTGTGGACAAGAAAGGCAGCCCTGTGACCTCTGCCACCGATCTTGCTGCAACTGCTCCCCTACTTGTTCCCAGTGTCAGGGCTTTTCCTCTGGGAAAGGGAGCCCAGAGCTTCCAGCACTCCCCACAGAGCTGTGGCAGTGCCCCTCCTGGGAGAGGAAGACAAAGAAGTCTTCAGGAAACCAAGACCCGGCATGGATGTCATGCACTGTGATGGGGGACAACGGGGACAGTTACAACATGCAGCCAGCTCAGCTGTAGCCCTGGGTGGACACGGGCTTACTCTGTCCTGTTTCTCCATCAGCTGCCCCGTACAGCTACGCCATGGAGGGGCAGAGTAACAGGGAGGACTGTCCGGCACGCCGCGAAATCCCTGCCACGGCAACATGCGTGGCTGCTGGGAGTCTCCTGGGCAGGGCAGCCCCGCTGGCCTCAGCTCGCAGGACCTAATAGCAGGGAAGGTGGGTGGGCACTGCCAGGCGGCCCGGACAGAGTGCCATGTGCCCCACAGATGGCCCTTGCACCCCTGGGATATGTGGCACAGTCTGTCTCTGAAGCATAGTGCACAGGATTTAAGGGGTGCACACAGGCCAGAGCGGGGAGATCCTGGGGATTTGGGGCGATGGTTTCGGGGCCTCATCCTGCCTGAGCAATGTCTCCTGAGCATGACTGTGTGGTGGATTTAGGAGGTCGCTGTGCACCAGGTAAAGTTACTGGGGCTCCATGAGCGGGTGGGGCGGGGAATGTCACTCTCGCCCAAGTGTAATTCCGGGTTCTTGCTCACAGGGGAGCATGGACGGCATCCAACCTTCTGACTATGAATTCTCCCAGATCCCTGGGCTCAACAGCTCCAACAAAGACAATAGCAGTGAGGCGCTCGGGCACTTCCTGCGCTTCCGAAGGGTCTTCCTGCCCTGTGTGTATGTGGCAGTGTTCGTCCTCGGCCTGCTGGGTAATGCGCTGGTGCTGGTGATCTACATCTTCTACCAGAAGTTGCAGAGTGTGACAGACATGTTCCTGGCAAACCTGCCCCTGGCCGACCTGGTGTTCGTCTGCACACTGCCCTTCTGGGCCTACGCAGGTGCCCACCAGTGGGTCTTTGGCAGCATGATGTGCAAGACCCTGCATGGCATCTATGCCATCAATTTCTACGCGTCCATGCTCACGCTCACCTGCATCACGGTGGACCGGTACCTCGTGGTGGTCCAGGCCACCAAGGCCTACACCCAGGGGGCTACGTGTATGGCCCGGGGCAAGGCCATCTTGGCTGGCACCTGGGTGGTCTCCCTGGCTCTGTCCCTGCCGCAGATCATCTCTGGCCATGTCCACCACCACGGCAAACTCATCTGTATTTACCACTATGACAAGATCTTCAGGGTGGTCCTGGTCACCCAAGTGACTCTGGGCTTCTTCGTGCCCCTGCTTACCATGATGTTCTGCTACCCCGCGATCATCCGGGCCCTTCTGCTCAGGCAAGGCTTCCAGAAGCACAAATCTCTGAAGATCATCATCCTGGTGGTGGTCGTGTTCCTGCTGACCCAGACGCCGTTCAGCCTGCTTGAGCTTCTCTGCAGCTCCAGGTGGGAGTACTACACTATGCCCAGCTCCAGTTACGCCATTGTGGTGACCCAGGCCCTGTCCTACCTGCGTGTCTGCTTCAACCCCGTGCTCTATGCCTTTGTCGGAGTTAAGTTTCGCAAGAACTTCTGGAAACTCATGAAGGACACTGGCTGCCCCCCTTGTCTGGGGCCCTCCAGGGAATGGAAGCTTTCTGAGGACAACTCCAAGGGCGGCTATGCTTCTCACAGCACAAAACTCACCAGCACGTTCCAGCTGTAGGCACGTGGGCTTGGAAGACCCAGAGGGACGTGGCTGTACTTCCTGGAGAAGAAGGCGGGAAGGCTTTGTTGGCAGCCCGTGCACTCCCTTGGAGGAAAACACTGGCTGGCACGGAGTGCTCCTTCTCAGACAATTACACATCCTGGTCTTTCAAGAAAAGCAAACCCAGAGCCTGCTTCATTTGAGACAGGGTCTCGTTACGTTGCTAAGATGCCCAGGCTGGACTTGAACTGTGACCCTCTCACTTCCACCTCTCAGAATGCTGGGGTTGCAGGTGTGTGCCATGGTATTTCCTGCTGCCTTCTTCATACCCAGCAGTGGTGCTCAATGGGAGCAGGTGTAAATATGTTAGGGTTTTCCCCTCTTACATTTCCAAGAATACCCAAACCAAGGTGTTGCACATGACACTTGAGTCCCAGGCTTCCTTGGCTAGGACAGGGCTCGGGGCTGTAGCAGCTGTGCAGCAGACAGAGCTGGAAATTTTCTGTTGCCTACTGGGACAGCTGATCTGCAAGGACGCGGTGGGCCAGCAGAAGAGTGAGCAGCCCTTGCAGTGAGGCTGGGCTGGGGCCAGCTGTGGGGAGCCCAGGCGGAGAGGGAGGCAGCAGGGAGAGCGGGCCCCAGGCTGAAGGTGCTGGCAGGGTGGGCTGCGGGCTGTCGGATGAAGCTGGACAAAGACTGCCACGGCCTCTGCGCAGTGCATTTCACCCTCAGAGCCCAGCAGGAGGGCGGTGCTGCCCTGCTCATCCTCGCCTCGCAGAGCACCCAGGAGGCTGGAGTCGCCCTGCAGGCAGCACCCACGCAGCGCTTGCTGTGCAGCAGAGATGGCAGTGGCCACTTGGAGAACAATGAGGTGTGACTGTGTGTGCGTGTGTGTGCACACATGTGTATGTGTGTGCATGTGTGCACTTAGAAAACACCCCTGGAAGGAGTCATGCCACGGCGCTGCCATGCCCAGGCGGATTTGGGACCTGGGACTTTTGGGGCCACCATTTGCTTCTTGCTGTTGTCTGGTTCTTTCAAGTTTCCACATCGGACACAAATAGCCTTTGTGGTAAGGGGGACGAGCAGGGTCTAATTCAGTGGGGAGACGGGGGCACAGGAAGTCATCGCAGATCAGATATTGACTTTGTTGTGATTTACGCAAGTGGCAGGCAAGGCTTCTAGGCTCTGCTCAGCCTCCTTCCTACTCTCCAGAGAGGGCTCGTGCGGCCCCGGGAGGCGAGCTGGCACGCAGGCCTCAGCGCTGTCCTCTCTGTGGAGACGTCGCTGTGGGGTGGTGGGACCTACTCCCTAGTCTGTGACGCCAGCTTCTTTGCACAGGAAGGAGGCGTGGGCCCAGTCAGTCCCACCAAGGGGCAGGGCGGTGGGGTGAGGTGCAGCTCCTGTGTGGGTGCCGGGGGGCCTGAGTATCCTTGTATCAT
>PVJA010017159.1:0-42100 GCA_004027025.1 Myocastor coypus | reverse complement strand
CCTTCAAGGTCAATAAAGACCCAGGATATAAGAGAACCTGTGCTGTAATATCCTATAACTCAGAGATGTCCCAAATTTCCTGGTCAAGGAGATTATGGGACCTCAGAGGAAAGGGATGAATGAACTGCAGTGCGTCTAAGGAGACTCACCCCGAGAAAAACATTCTCTCAGGCTTTCACAGAAAGCAAAATGGCCAAGCAATGGCCGTGACTCGTCCCGAAGGCTGACACTAACAACAGCTTCACTGGTGGCCCACTGCAATTGCAAAACATTTGACTGTATATATATATATATATATATATATATATATATATATATATATATATATGCTTCCTCTTAGTCCAAAGAGAAGCATATTCTTTTCCCTTTTTTTTTTCTAAGCAACATCAATAGAGAGGTGGGTCATGCCCACACACTGTACTCTGTAGAATGATTGTGAGGACAATGTGCAATATGTGAACTTTCAAAGAAAAGAAAGGGGAAAAGAAAAAAAAAGTAATGTTGATTTAGAAAGGTTAATGTTTAATTGTTTGATCTATCTTATATACCTATATGTATTAATCTAAACTGATCTGATGATGAAAATATGTAATATAACCACTGTTAAATTTAAACAATAAAAAATTGAAACTTAAAAATAAATGATATTTCACAATCTTCACTTACATACAAAGTCACTTACCACAGAGTTATATGGCAGTATGATTCAAGAAACAATACATATTTTTTTTTTTGTCTTATTGAGACAGGGTCTTGTTATGCAGTTCAGGCTGGCCTTGAGCTCACTTTTGTAGCCCAGGCTGGTCTCGAACTTGCACTGATCCTCCTGCCTCAGCCTCCCAAGTGCTGGGATTACAGGCATGCACCACCACGCCCAGCTAAGAAACAATACATATTAAGAATTATCTTTCAGCACATTCTCCTTTAAATTAATGTTGATATTTGTGGTAATTTTCTTTAATTGGTTTATATTTATTGGTTTTAGTGTATATTAATATCATTACCAATAATTATACATTTGTCTTCAAGTTTATTGAGAAATATATAGTAGGTGCAATGTCCCTGAATTAAACTAAAATAGAAGAGAGATGCGTACCTTCAGGTCATGCCGTAGGACCATGGTTCGGCTTCTCACTAAGCTCAACGTCTGAAAAGTACTCAGCCAGGTACTCAACAGTACCTGAGCAGAGTGCCCTTAGGCTGCAGTTACCTTTTACTACCCCAAACTACCCCATATCTGAACATGTGAGGTTTCAAGAGAATTTAAACCATTATAGATATAGACATAGACATAGACGTAGACGTAGACATAAACATAGACATAGACATAGACATAGATATAAATAGATATAGATATAGATATAGATATAGATATATAGATATAGATGGATATGGATAATATAGATTACACTATATATATATATATATATATGTATATATATATATATATATCATATTCCTGGAATATTTAAAAGATATATGTACACAAAAATCAACTTTCATTGAAATGGTATGGTAGACGGCATTACTCTTCACAAATATATGTACTCTTTTATTTTTATTTTTTATAATTTAGTACAGAATCTACAGGGTCTCACTACTTAGATCGGACTCATTTTGATCCTTCTGTTTTCAGCTTCCCACGTGCTGAGATTACAGCAGTGCATCAATACGCCTGCCCCCTCCCATCTCAGCATGTCCCAGGGGGCGGGATAAGAATGGCACACCAGGGATCAAACACCAGCCACTGTGTTCTGCCTAAGCAGGTGCTTTAGTCCACTGAGCTATCTGGCCGGCCTTAAAAATATGTACTCTTTCTTTAAAAACTAAATAATTATAAAATTTAAAAAGGGAAGGACTGAACTGAGCCTCTATTCTCCCTCCACTAACATATTTTGGCTGATTCATACCTTCATGCTTTCCTCAAAATCTAGTATCAAGTTAAAGATATATGTTATCTAAAAATCAGCATATTGGGTGTTCATCTCTGAGTCAGAGTGCAGAGGGTATGCTTGGAATGCAGGAGGTCCAGAATGCAAGTTCTAGCCCTCACCTGAAAAATTAATGATGAACTTTCATTATTTGTGACTAATATGATTTCACAAGTCCTCACAGCAATAATAATTACTAATGAAGTATTGAAATCAGGTTTAGAGAAAATTATGTGTCACTCCTAAAATGTAACCATGGATTTCCATAATATTTTTCTCAATGCTTTTCTTTATCATGATACAGCTTAAAATTATATAGTACTTTCGTCCTAAAAGCAATATTTCAATAATATTTTGGCCTATTAGGAGTTTCGTATTGGCCGAATTGTAACCATCCAAGAACTCTGAGTTCTAATCGTCAGGGCAATGAATGTAACCTTACTGGAATTAGAACTTTTAATGAAGTAATCAGATTAAGAGGAAGTCATTAGGGTAAATCTTGAGCCAGTATGACTGGAGTTCATATTTTGAAAAAGAGGAATTAGAGCACTAAGATAGACATTTACAGAAGAAAGGCAATGCAAAGATACAGGGATAACTCTATGTACCAGCTGAGGAATGACTGAAGCTGAAATTCATTAAGAGGAAGGCACAGAGCCGACCTTTCTGCATTGTGACAGAAAAGATCCAACAGAACTAGAGAACATGGTGCCGGGTGTGGTGGCTCACGCCTGTAATCCCAGCACTTGGGAGGCTGAGGCAGGAGGATCGGTGTGAGTTCGAGACCAGCCTGGGCTACAAAAGTGAGCTCAAGGCCAGCCTGAACTGCATAGGGAGACCCTGTCTCAAAAAAGGAAAAACAAAACAAAACAAAAACAAAAACAAGAACTAGAGAACATGGTATGAAACTTGTAGCCTTCAGATGGTGAAATAATATACTTGTGCTTTTGAAGACACTTAGTTTGTGATAACTTGCTAAGATAATGCTGAAAATTAATATAAATTCATATAGAAATATTCTTAACTCTCCTACCTTTATAATTTTCAATCTATTTCTTAAGCTTGCATTGGCCTTTATTTCATTTCTCTTTTTATTGAAAATTTGTATGAACTTCTGCATTTGGAAAAAAAGATATTACTAATTATTAGAGTTTATTTTAAATGTGAACAGTCAATACTATATGAAAATTATAACATAAATTGGGCTATTAAAAAGACTGTTTCAGGGCCAAGGAGATAGCTCCGTGGTCTCAAGTGCTTGCTTAGGCAAGCTTAGGCAAACTTAGGCAACTTCAGGGACCGTGGTAAGATCTCTGGCATCACACGCTGTGCCAGCCCCACCACCAGGCTGAGCTGGCCATAACATAAATTAATAAAAGTTTTTTTTTTTTTTTAAAAACGACTGTTGCTACACTATTGATCTAATAATATTTTAAAATAAACACTGTTTATGGGCTGTGAATCAGTATAGATACTTTATCACTTATTGCAATAGATTACTTTATATTGATGAATTTTTCAACGAGCAGTAGAAATGACTGACTTCCAGGGTGCTGTATATCTTCTTAGGTCCTGATTAGCTACTTGTATTATTTATGTCACTGAGATTGTGATGAAAACATAGGTTAAGAATCATGAATCTTTACGCCTCCATTGACAAGGCAACTAATACATCACTAGGCCTCCGCATTCTTGTTAAACTTACACATAAACCGATGGTGTCAGCCCTGAATTATTTTTGATATTGAATCTATTGATGAGCTGCAAAGGTTAAAATTAAAGCGTGATTTATGCTGTGATCGAGAGCATGGTGTTAGAGCACCAAGTGATCTGTGCAAACGAGAACCATAAATACACATCAACGTCTGCTGTACAGCTCCGCTGTGAAGCTCTGTGTTCTCTTTCTCCCCGGAGGAGATCTTAGGATGAGAATGCTGATAACATCAGTCTTTCAGATACAGAGGACTTCGTGAACAAAGCACCTGTTTCTTCCCCTTTGTAGTTTTATTCAAGTGGAATGTCAAGGCTTTGGAGAATGAATTTGAACAGCATGATTAGTGCTCCATTCCTTGTAGGCAAGTCTCCCAGATCAGAGGAAACCACGAATACTCTTGGAGGCTCAGAAATGCTTGATATCTATTCTAGTTGTGGGAATTTGTGAGTCATGCAAAGCCTTACCTCCCACACTTGGAGTATCTACTTGAAATCTAGATCAGTTCTCCCTAGCTTGTCTTATTTAAGCAGCCAAGTTTCCATGATAACAATGTATCTGGAAAGTAGAAAGACAGATTAATTCACATGTGAATAAGAAGAATAAATGCTTTTGGCTGTGGAGGCAGTATATCAAAGGTAGAATATTAAACTGGACTGCCTTTTGGATTATCTTAAATGTAAATAAGCCAATATTATCTTGCCTGAGGATTCTGGCAGTATGAGTCTCTGAAATGTCATTACTTTTCTCTCATATTCACTGTGACCTGACAGCCAGTGGGTGTGTATTAATGACTTAATCAAGTAAAATAAATGACATTCTTGTCTTACATATTTGTTTTGTTCTGATCTTTAAATAAAAAAACAATCAAAGAGCATCATTTCCCTTGGATTACTTATGTCTATTTGTAAATACTATTTGATCAGAGTTTTAGGTTTAAAAGTCATCTTTAAAACGGTTTTACTTATATGAAAATAATCACAATGTAATTTAATGATTTGGATAAAATAATATGATGTGATGGATTTACTAATTAGATTGTAAACTAGTGATGAAGAGAAATAATATTTGCATAGTAAATATATACATTTTCAAATGCTGTTTAAAAGCTGATGTGAAAGCTGGTGTTTTAATTCACTGATGAGATTTAAGATATTAAGTTTATGGAACATGAAGAATCATTTCACAGCATGAAGAAGCATGAAGATTCCAGACAATTAAAGTTTGTAAGTAATTTAACAATATAAATATGGAATATATACGCAAATATCCTGACAGACATTCGTTGCTTTACAATGCAAATAAATTGCATAGAGAAATGAGTGATAAGTTATTCTTATAGAAAAGAATAAGATGGCATTTTAATGACCACCTTTACTATCATTATTCACTAGACAGACTAGATCTTCAGAGAATAGCTTTATGGAACCATAATTTTTGTTTCTTCTACTTTGGGGGTAATGTATCTTCACTTTTAATATATGTAGTCAAATTTTTAGCACTAACAAAACAGTGTATGGTTATATAAAATCATATTATTCAAGTTTATCCTTTTAGCATTAATTTCTTTATAATAACATTTAAAGTAATAGAAAAAATGCTTTTCAAAATATGTTAAGATGCACAGAACTTTTTAAAGTAAATAGTTATTTTCTTCAATTAAAATATTTCAATGCAAGGGCCCGCCTGACAGCTCAGAGGACTAAAGTGCCTGAATCTGTACAGCACAGTGGTAGGGGCTGATCCTCACATGTGGTCTGGCTCTGCCCCCGGGGTGTGCTGAGATGGTCATGGAGACATGGTGGCATGCACCTGTATTCCCAGCGCTTTGGGAACCTGAAAACAGGAAAATCACTACGAGTCCAATGTATGTAGTGAGACCCTGTATTCCTGTCCTAAATGCATAAAAATAAAAATAAAATTAGTGCAACAATTGAAATTGCAGCTGGGCATGGTGGTGCACACCTGTAATTGCAGCACTTGAGAAGCTGAGGTAGAAAGATTGGTGTGAGTTTGAAACCAGCCTTGGCTACAAAAGTGAGCTCAAGGGTAGCCTGAACTGCATAGTAAGACCCTATCTCAAAAGACAAAAAAAAAAAAAAAGAAGAAATTGCATTAGTATTATCAAATGTCTCCCTGGGTACCCACCCAATATACTAATGTAAGTAAGAATAACATACTTTTTATTTTTTTAAGATAATGTTTGGCTCATAAAATTTGTTGATAGCCACCAAATGCTGTATGAAATATTAAAAGAAGGGTGATAGAAAGTTTTACTTTTAGTATTGTCGAAGCTTAAAATAATTTAATAGTATAATAAATTAATGATTAACTATCCTTTCATGAGAGTACTCTATAAATCAGTGAAGCAGAGACCAAGGGCTTACATTTTGCATCTGCTTGTCTACTCAGTTGAGTCTCATTTTAGTTTGTTTTGATAGCCTTGTGGCAAACCCAGGGCTATGCACAAGTAATATACAGCGCCGGGCGTGGTGGCTCACGCCTGTAATCCCAGCACTCAGGAGGCTGAGGCAGGAGGATTGGTGCGAGTTCGAGACCAGCCTGGGCTACAAAAGTGAGCTCAAGACCAGCCTCAACTGCATAGCAAGACCCTGTCTCAAAAAGACAAAAAAAAACAAAAAAAAAAAAACAAGTAATATACAGCCCTTGAGTTCTAGCATGCTAAGAGGAAGGTCAGCCCTCTTTGTTGTCACTTCAACTACCAGGGTGACAGCAGAATCAGCATATCAAAATACTACAGAGAAATACCTGAAATATTCTGAAAACTTTATTACCTCAAGGAAACTTATTTGGAGAAAAATTAACCTAGGTCAGGCCATTGAAATAATGTGATCTTTTTTTGTTTGTTTGTTTTTGGTAATGTGTACTAGCAATCTATAGTATCCTAACTTCAAGGCATATAAACAGAATTGAAAATAAGGAAAGCAAAATAAAGAAAAACATTACAACAGAACATCTCAACTTTAGGAAATATGACAATGTAGATGAGTCTTGGAGACAATTAGAGATAGATATTTCAAAACGGTGAGGAATTTAATTTCCTTTTGCTCACACTGGATGGTGTCCATAAGAAAGCTTCCTCTGAACAGGAATTATAATCACACCTCTGCATGAAGTGTGATTAAAAAACACAGAGAGAATTCAGCTGTGGTGAGCCAGGCACTGGAAAGTTAGGGATCATCAACAGGAGAAACACCACCAAAAATCCTAGGAATAGTACATGGCAAGCTTCAACCTTGCTAAATCAATCAATTGTAAGCTATGGTTGAGAAAAAGTGCATTTTAGTGTGTTATAAATCACATATCACAGGCACAGAGGCCTGCATTGGATGTCTGGCATGCCATGCCAGCCCTGCCCCCGGGCATGCTGAGAGGACAGTTGAAACTGGGTGTGGTGACATGCATCTGTAATCCCAGAAAACAGAAAGATCGCAATGAATCAAAAATCTATGTAGTGAGACCCTATAAAACAAAACAAAGCAAAGCAAAAAAAAAAAAAAAAAAAAAAAAAAAAAAAAAAAAAAAAAAAAAAAAAAAAAAAAAAAAAAAAAAAAAAAAAATCCACAAATAACCAATTAGCATGGCATTTTTTTTTCAGATTTCCTTAAAATTGAGTGATTCTATAATTTCAGATTCCAACCTTTTTCACAAAGGTTATCACTAAAGATGAAATTTGAGCCTGAGGTTATGATCCCCAGATCATAGTTTGAGTTTTCAATGAGAATCGTTGAGTTCTTCTGAGAAAGTATATATACTCAAAATCCAACATCAAGGTGATGTTGCTTCCGATTTATTTTATCTTGACAGAATTGCATGAGGTGAGTTTTTATTCAAGAATAGTATGATGAACTTGAATATTATACAAGATTAGAATACTACTTAAGAAACAACATTCAGGAGCTGCCCAAGCACCATCTTAATCCAGCAGCATGGCGGCTCCATCTCAGACCTGCCCACCTGCCATCTTGATCTAGCAGCGCAACGGCCAGCCGGCTCCACCTCAGACTCTGCCCATCGTGCAGAAGCCTCAGTCCATGTCCATGCCCTGACTCATGAACAGCCCGAGCTACAATTCCACCCACCTTCCTGACTGGGCCTCATGACAGCCAGGTAAGAACTCAGCCCGCATTCGTCCCCCGACTGGACAATTGCTGGAACCCTGACTACACCCACTGGCCCCATACAACCACCAATCGTCCCCAAACTGCTGACTACCCTCCTGACACACAGGGCCTCATGGCAACCAGCTGCCTGAGTTGCGACTCGCAGCCGGCACGTCTGGAGGGGAACAAGCTTGGTGGGTCCAGACCAGAATTTCCATAGGCATTCACTACATAAGTCCATCAGAGTGCAGAGATCACTCTATAAAAAATGTTAAAGACAAGAGGCAAGATCCAATGTTAGGACCCAAGTCGACCCAAAACAAATACAGGAGACACTAACGAAGAAGGAAGAAAGGAAGGAAAAAGGAAGAAAAGAAGGAAGAAGGAAGAAAACGGCAATCATGCAGATGAAATCTCTGAATAAGTAGCATCTGAGGTAGACAGACAAGTGCAGAAATGTATAGAGCAACCGAGATCAGAGATAACATCTGAAGTAAAAATAAATAAATAAATAAATAAAAAGAAATGCGTGAATTAATAGACTCTGAAGTGGAAAAACAACTGCAGAAAGAAGTAATGAATAAAAAAGCTGGTTTTTGAAAGATTAAGTAATATTGACAATCCCCTAGCTAACCTCATCAAACAGAGGAAAGAAAGGACTCAAATTCAAGCATTAAGGAATGAAAAGGGTGAAATTACTACAGACCCAGAAGAGATTCAGAAGATCATAAACAGGTACTTTGAGAATCTGTACTCTTTCAGAATTGAAGACACAAAAAGAATGGACAGATTCCTACAAAAGTATAAACTACCCAAACTGAACCAAGAAGATATCAGAACTCTCAACAAACCAATAAAAGCCAATGAAATACGAGATGTAATAAACAGCCTACCAACAAAGAAAAGTTCAGGACCTGATGGATTCACCATTGAATTTTATAAGAAACTTATAGAAGATTTAATTCCAACACTCCTCAAACGCTTCAGTGAAATCGAGAAGGAACCAATCCATCCAAAATCATTCCTAGAGACAAGTATTATACTGATATCAAAACCAGAGAGAGATACAACTAGGAAAGAAAACTACAGGCTAATTTTTCTCATGAACATAGATGTAAAAATCCTCAAGAAAATCCTTGCCACTAAAATACAACAAATCATCAACAAGAGTATACACTATTACCAGGTTGGATTCATCCTGGCGATGCAAGGATGGTTCAATATATGCAAATCTATAAATTCAATACACTATATCAATACAGCCAAAACCAAAAATCACATGATTTTCTCAATTGAAGCAGAAAAGACTGTAGACAAAGTCCAAAACTCATTCATGTTCAAAATCCTACAGAAAATTGGTGTAGAGGACCTCAACTTCAACCTGAAAAAAGCCATCTACAACAATCCAACAGCTAACATAATTCTAAATGGGGAAAATCTGAAGTCTTTTAGTCTCAAATCTGGCATAAGACAAGGATGTCCTCTATCACCACTCCTATTATAATATAAGAAAGAGAAATAAAAGGAATAAGAATAGGTAAAGAAGAAGTTAAAATATCACTATTTGCAGGTGACATGATAATCTACTTGAAAGACTCCAAAAAGTCCACCAAGAAGCTACTAGAACTAATACACAAATTTAGTAACATAGCAGGTTATAAAGTCAACACACAAAAGCCAATAGCATTCCTCTACACAGATAAGAAACAAATTAGAGAGAAATTAGAGAAACAGTACCTTTTATGATAGCACCAAAGAAAATGAAATACATAGGCATTAACCTAACTAAGGAAGTAAAACATCTTTTCAATGAAAGCTACAGTAATCTGAAAAAAAGAGATCCGAGAAGATTTCAGAACATGGAAAGATATTCCCTGCTCATGGATAGGAAGAACCAACATTGTGAAGATCGCCATCCTCCCTAAACTAGTGTACAGATTTAATTCAATTCTTACCAAAATACCATGAACATTCCTCATAGACCTGAAGAAACCATTCCTAAAATTTATTAGGAAACAGAAAAGACCCAGAAATGGTGCTGGAAAAACTGGCTCTCTACATGCCAAAAACTAAACTTGACCCTAGTCTATCACCATACATTAAACTAAAGTCAAAATAGATTAAAGATCTAAATATTAAAAAAGAAACATTAAATCTCCTGGAGGAGGAATTGGGAGGAAATCTTGAAGACATCGGAGTAGGCAAAAAGTTCATGGACAAAAATCAAAATGCACGTTTAACACTTAAAAGCATCAACAAATAGGTCCTCCTCTGGCTGAGAAGGTTTTTTTTTTTCATCAAAAGAAAATACTGACAGAGTGAAAAGACCACCCACAAATTTTTGAAAAATTCTAACTAAGTATTCAGACAAAGGTCTTCTATCTAGAATTTATAAGGAACTAAAACCATTAGGGTCCCAAAATTCGAAGATCCAGTCCAGAAATAGGCATCTCAGATAAACACACACTTTTCAGGGAAAGAAATTCAGCAAGCCTATAAGTACATGAAGAAATGTTCCACATCACTAGCCATCCATGAAATGCAAATTAAAACAACACTTAGATACCATCTCATTCCAGAAATAATGGCTATCATAAAGAAACCAACCAGCAACAAATGCTAGAGAGGCTGTGGGGAAAGAGGAACCCTCCACTGCTGGTGGGAATGCAGATTGGTGTAACCATTATCAAAAGTGGTGTGGAGGATTCTTAAAAAACTAGAACTGGAAATCCCATTCAATCCAGCTATCTACCTACTGGAAATTTTCCCAGAAGAACTGAAAACATCATATCATAGCAATATCTGTGCACCTATATTTATAGCAGCCCAATTTGTAGTAGCCAAATCTTGGAAACAACCAAAATGCCCATCATTGGAAGAATGGCTGAAAAAAGATGTGGTATTTTCATACAATGGAATATTACTCAGCTATAAAGAATGATAAACTGGAAGACTTCATATATAAATGGAGGTATATTGAATATATACTCACAAGTGAAATGAACTAGACCTACATGTGTAAATATCATATAGTCTCCCTAGTGTAAGAACTCTAAAGAAGAAATAAAATTGGAGAGGCATAACACAACTGAATGGAAATCAAAGACTTATGGATTAAACAATGAAGTGACTAGAAGCAGAAAGGAGAGGAAACATAGCAGGAACAAAACCATGCACTTATGTACACAGGATTTATCAGATATTGGTCCTAAGAACCTTCTAAAGATTTTTCATATTAATCATACCAATGTGGAATGCTAAAAATATGCTTGGAATGCCTGTCATTCTGGTCTTTTAGATGTGTAGTGCTTCTAATGTAAACTCAGTTAATGCTATACTCTCTGTGAAGTAAATGGTTGACTAACCGAAAAAAAAAAAAAAAAGTGTTGATTGCAAGTAAGAGGCTGGGCAAAATGCCATAGGCTTCACAGGCTATAATTTTGTACATCCTTTGATTTCTAAATGTCTGCGTAAAAAAATGTAACTGCTTTTGTCACATTCTATAGAGAGTCATTAGAATATCAATGACTGATAGAAAATACTAATTTCGAGCTAAGTCTAAGATGTTTGACATTTAGATAGGTAAAGATGTTAAGATCAATTACCTGTGTTATAGGGTAATAGTATCACGAAGCTTCTCTGCTGGAGGGTTGAGAATGTAAGTTAACAGACAAAAAATTGGAGAAAAAGAAGATCTACAAAGATAGCCAACATTTTGACCCTAGCCCTTCAAGGTCAGTGAGGACTCAGAACAAAACAGAACTTGTGCTGTAACATCCCATAACTCAGTGGTGTCCCAAATTTTCTTGTCATGTCAAGGAGATTATGGGACCTCAGAGGAAAGGGATAAATGAAGTATAGTGTGTCTATGGAGAGTCACCTAGAGAAAAAATATTCTCTCAGGCTTTCACAGAGAGCAAACTGGTCAAGCAATGGCTGTGACTCATCCTGATAGCTGACACTACCAACAATTTTACAAAGCACTTTAATTGGTTCCAAAATTAACCCTGAGGGATCTCGACCTTGGAAGATACAAAAGATGAACGTTTTGTTATACAGGTCTTTTTTTAACTTGCCCTTGATCACCCAGTAGAAAAGCTTAATTATGAGGCATGAAATACAGAGCTAGATTGGTGTGATGAACTGTAGGAGACTTGGATCAATAGCCTCCAACATTGCTAGTTTCACCAGTAACTCAATACAATTATGGAACATTGGGCTATGTATACAACTACTTCCTCTCAGTTCAAAGAGAAGAATTTTTGTTTTGCTTTTTTTCTTTCCTTACCAATATCAATCAAAAAATTTATCATGTCTACATCCTGTGCACTGTATAACTGTTATGAGGACAATAATATGCAATGTGTCAATTATTGCAGTGTACTACTAATGTATTTGAAACGATCATATTATTTCTTTTTTTTTTTTTTTTGTCTTTTTGAGACAGGGTCCCGCTATGCAGTTGAGGCTGGTCCTGAGCTCACTTTTGTAGCTCAGGCTGGTCTCGAACTTGCACCAATCCTCCTGCCTCAGCCTCCCGAGTGCTGGGATTACAGGCGTGAGCCACCACGTCCGGCTTGTCATATTATTTCTTATTAAAAGTAATAAATAAAATAAAAAAACATTCAATACAAGAGCCATTACCAATTGCATTGAAACACATAATTGATTTTTCCTTATTAAATCATACTGAATTAAAACAATAAACAACATTCATATAAAATGGCTTGCGGAATGAATGAGCAACAGCATTATCCATCAGACAAAACCTCTTTGTCAGACATTCGTTCTGGTAAAGCAATTTCTCTTATAAAAAATGAATCAGAGAGTATTTATCAACCTTATTCACTGGATCTGTAAATATATAGCTTCTGGCTTTCCCTAAGGTCTAAATGATCAGGAAAGGGAAAGTTTCCAAGTTGATTCTGGACATGGAGAAAGCCACGATGCTGCATATAAAACAATAGTTTCCTATCATTCAGAAAGTGACAAGAATGGTGTAATTCATGTTGGAATGAAGGAAGGTTATTTTGACAGAACTTAGTGTAATGTGTCTTTTACTCTTGCAATTTTTAATTCAAATATTCACCGTATTTTAAGATCAAATGTAAAAGCTTTAGATGACAGAGTCTCTGAAGTTAAAAATCTTTAAATTTTATGGATCTTACTCTTAAATGCCTTCTCTGATTAAAAATATGGTGTCTAGAAAATAATTGTATTTTTTTCTAGTTATGCATGGTGAGACAAAAGAGGTCCCTTTGGGACACAAAACCAAGTTTTGACAAGAAAATTCTGTTAAATTAGACTATGTCATCCTCCATGAAATGCCTTGTTTGAAAAAAATGACATGGAACTTTGCCCAGAAAACAATATATTTATTTCTAGAAATGGAGGGGTATATTTAGAAATGTACATAATACCCCTTAATGAGTAACTTTAACTTGGCAAAAGATGATTCAATGAGTTTGTTCATTCTGAAAATGTTAGGGGTTTTTTTCTACATACCAGGCAGTATTCTAAGTGACTAGTGAAATGCATATGATAAACACATTTTCCATATTTTTGATTTTTAATTTATTTTGTAGCTAAATATTCAGATAGAAAGTACATCCAAAATAGTCAGAGCTCCTACAATGGCTGAATATCCTTACATAGTTAATAGAAAAAGAAAGAAAGAAAAAAAGAAAGAAAGAAAGAAAGAAAGAAAGGAAGGAAGGAAGGAAGGAAGGAAGAAAGGAAGGAAGAAAAAAAAGAAAAGAAACTCCCATGTAAATGAATACAAATTTGTTCTATCAATTTCTGAATGAGAGGAAGGAAGAAAAATAATTCAGTCATTGAGAATAAGTAATGGAATGAAAACTAAGAGATATTATGGCTCCTGAAAAAGCAGTCACTTTAATAGATGTATCCGTCAGGGTTCACTCATAAAATAGTGCTGAGGATGTGGGAAGAGGTTGGAAAGGAAGTACAAGAAGATTCAGAAAGCATCAGCAAAAACTAACTGAAGCACTGGAATAGGCAGTCAAGATTCTAAGAAAATCTGAGCAGTCATTATTTTTGACAACTATAATGTGTTGACAATAGTGACAGAAATGTGCATGAGAAATAATTTTTCTTCTTATCTGCCTCAGAAAATCTTCAAATATCCTGTGATAAAACTGAAGACATTATTAAACAATAAGTTTAATATGTAAGAAAAAAATGGAAAAATAATGGAATAGCATTCCAGCTACCTCTGTGGGGGGTTCAGCACATTTGTTTGAGATAACCTGCCAAAAATAATGACTGCTGCTTCTCTAAATTTCTCTTGTGTCTAAGTGTAACTCAAAATAACATTGGAAATTTAATTGGAATAATGTCGGAAAGTTGATGCCATAAACATAATATTGTATAGATTTATGGTACTATAGAAAATATATCCCACTAGGGGAACTGAGCCTGTATTTCTAAAAATAGTAGTGATGTAAAAATAGGTAAGGAAATAAAATAGAATTTACTGAAGTGCTCTCCATAATATTATCCATCATAGAGGGAAAAAGATTATATTTTAATTTGAATAAATATCAAAACTACCTAGAATGCTTTCAATAAAACAGTTGTGATGATACTGTTGTCTTCCATTATGCCATCAAAATATCATTTTCAAATAGGTATTATGCCTGGATAAATTTTGCATTATTGAGACTTTGGAATCATTAGTATACCTGAGACTTCTACCCTCAGTGTTCAAAGAGGCAACTATTTTAAGAAGTGCATTCATCAGTTTTTATGTATTAAAAAAATTCAAATCATAGTTAACTATATAAAAATGGCTTCTTTATTCACATATAAAATGGCAAGTTCAAAATAAGCTCATCAAATATGAAGAGCTCTAGGTACTTTAACATATCCAGGTATTAATGTTCTGAATTGTCTTTATTATTCTCTAAATTCTGTTTATATTTTTCTCTTTTTTGTTTAGTTTAGTTTTATTTTGCTTTGTTTTTTCCCACACCAGGAATGGAACTTGGGACCTTGCATTTGTGAGGCAGATGCTTATGCCACTGAGCTAGGTCCTCAGCCCCTCTATTTATATTTTCTATGTTGCATTTTTCTTTAGAAAACAGAAAGTATTCAAAAGTTGCTAGATAGTTCTATCCTAACATGAACAAGTGTCTCCTGTTTTGGATTGAGGTGAAACTTCAAGGGATGGTATCTGTGGACTCAAATCAGTCATATTCCAGTGTCTAAAATAATCACTGTAGCTAGGATTGAGCAATGTGTAACCTTTATGCCAAATTGACTAATTTACAGGATATACAGACAGTCTGTGAAACACTTCTTTTTTTTTTTGTGAAACACTTCTGAGTGTGTCTGTATGATAGTTTCTGAAAGAGTTTCTGGAGGATTGATTATTCAGAGGTAAACTCAAAAAATTCTCCTTTGGGAATTTGTGCAGGTATCATCCAGTCTACCAAGGACACTGACAAAACATTTATTTATTTATTTATCTATCTATCTATCTATCTATCTATCTATCTATCTATCTATCTATCTATCTATTTGTTTGTATGTTAGGGAAGGGCCTACAGGATGTTCAGGTTCTCACTACTAGATTGGACTTGAAGTGATCTGCCTTTCCATAGCCTCCCAAGAGCTGAGATTACAGATATGTGCCACTATGCCCTGTCAAAAACAATCCTTTGTCTTGAGCTGAAATATCTACTTTTTCTTTTTGTCCCTGCTGGTTATGACACATTCTCAAGCTTTAAACTGAGACTGAATTATAACATTTGCTTTCTGTTGTTTCTAGTTAACACATAATATTTTATGTGACCTTTGGATCTTTGCAAGAAAATTATAGCTCTGTACTTGCCCACATAGTTATCTTTTAAATATCTATCTACCTATCTATATTGTTTCTGATTCCATGGAAAGTCTGATAAGAAGACACAATACTGATCAAACCACTATTAATCATATGTGCAGTGTTGCAAAAGAGAGTTACGTTCTTGAAATCAAGCCTTTAAGATGATTTGAAAGTCAAAAGATTAATGTTGCTTGTCTTAGCGCAGTGGTGACAAACCTGTGGGACACATGTCATAGCAGGCTGTTTACATCATTGGAAGCTCTAAAATGTTCGTCATCACTGACCTATGGCTTATGGGATTTGAAAATGTGCTATATATGAACATTTTATTATATCATAGTCTTTGTGTATCTCCAAATGTGATTTTGTTACATAGGGCCATTGAAGATATAATTACTTACAAAGAGATAGATTGTGGGCCCGGCGGGATGGCTCAGTGGTCTGGAGCGCCGGCTTGGGAAAGCTTGGGTGGCTTCAGGGACTGCGGTTCGATCCCCGGCACCACATGCTGCGCCAGCCCTGCCCTCGGGGTGGGCTGAGCCGGCCATAAAAATGAGTGAATAAACAAATAAAGGTTCTGAAACAAGAAATAAATAAATAAAATAAAGAAATTCTTTAAAAAAAAACAAAGAGATAGATTGTATAGAAATCTGAGGTGTCTATATCACTCAGTCACTTGAGCATCTTCCTGGCAAATGCAAGGTCCTGAGTTTTATCACCATTACCACAAAAAAAGAAAAAAAAAAGGTAGGTTTGGAAACATTTACACACATGTTGTGTGCCATATAAAAACTGTTGCACTCATGGTATGTAAGAAAATAGATTCAATACAGCGCATAATACATAGTATTATTTTAATAATATTCACCCAACAAGTAAAATATAGATGAGGAAAAGGATCTGCCTTGGCACTAGAGACCCAAAACATACAGTTGTGGGCTTGGATCCAATGATAATATCTTTCATGAGTCCAGCTGAAGCCTTAGAGCCCATGGCAATGTCTTCTAGGAGCTGATCTAGAGATCTAGATCATGCTAGTGTCTCATGCAAGTCTCTGCCAAGGATTTGCACTGGAAAGGCCAAACAGTCAGTGATGGAAGCTAGAAAGTTTGGGCCAACAGGATGAAGGATCTGTGCCAGCAGGCTGAGGGATCCGCCCCAGAGACAGGAAGCAAGGTAAAAAGGTACAAAGCAGAACTTCCTGGAAGAGAAGTGCAGCCGTCCTCAGCAACTCTGAGGACCCAAGCTCCTCTGATAGTAAAAACATCTGAGTACAAATCAGGAAGAGCAATAAATATCATCCAGATGGCTGACACTGACAGCAGTGCTACAAAGCACTGTACATGGTTTCAAAGTAAACTCTGAGGGGATTGGACTGACTTTGGGAGATACTACAGTTCCATGTTTTGTTATACAGGTCTTGCTTTAACTTGCCCTTAACCAGCCCGCAGAAAAGTTTAACCACAAGGCATAAAAGGTAAAGCTAGATTAGTACGCTGAGCTGTAAAAGGCTTAAATCAACAGCTTCCATCAGTGTCAGTTTTGCCAATGACCCAATGTAACTGTGGAACACTGCGTTATGTCTACAACTACTTTCTGTTAGTTCAATGAAAAGAATTTTTTGTAACAATAATGATTAGAAAAATTAGCACTTCTACACCCTGTGTTCTGTATAACTAATAGGACAACAATATTCATTGTATCAAATACTGTTAATGTACTATTAACATGTTTTGAAACTGCCACATTGTTATTTCTTATTAAATGCAATAAAAAGAAAACAAATCAGGAAGAGCAGCCTGGCAAGCATCTTCAGAAGAGCCAACAGCTCACTATCTTCCGTCCTGTTCATGTTGTTGGCAACAAACCTCAGGTGAGCCTTCCATATGTAAAGTCCTGCTGATTCAGCTAATCTTGGTTTTACAAGTTGGACATCAGTTAGTTTACCACGAAGATGATGAATCATTGAAGGGATGTCATACTGAGGTAGAGTAAAGAAATACAGTGACTGAGACCACTGGCACTTTGTTTCATTAGATAGGTAGATTAATTTCCAAAACTTTCATTAGAAATACCTTGATCCTAGACTTCTAGCTGCTCGAATGGTGTGAAAATCAATTTCTCTTTTTTTTTTCTTGTACAACAATTTATGGTGTTTTGTTCTAGTAACTCTAAGAAACTAATGCACAAAGCTAAAACCAATACTTGCCCTTCATTGTAGCTATACTATCTAGGTTCTGTTGGATATATTTAATATTATATATAATGAACTGTCTAGTTAAGAAGTTTCCTGGAATATGACTGTTAACATATGTCAATATCAAAATGAAGTTGATGCAGTTTTGAATTTCTGTTTGCTTGAAATCCTACATACAAATAACACTACTTCCAACAAATCTATGTCTAGCATCAAGATTTTCTTTTCAGAGCTTATCAGAGTACTTTAAATGGCAATGTAAGTCTTGAATAAATATGTATTGGTATAAACAATTATAATTAGAGGAAGCAGTAAAAATAATAGCAGCATTCATGCCATGTGCTGAGCTCTGGAGCAATTACAATCATGGAGAGATAAAAATAGCAGGCATCTTCATCATCTTCATTTTGGAAAGTGTGTTAGCTTTTCATTGCTCTTGAAGAAAATCTATTACAAAATGAATGGAATAAAATAGATATTTCTTTAAGATTATTGTGACTCATTTTAAATTTCAAAATGAGTTTCAATAGCCAAAATTAAATGTATTGACACACTTGTATTCCTTTATGCAGGACCTATGGAAGGCCCACTTGTGTTGGACTCTAACTTCTACACAGAATTCATCTACATTCTGTGTCCCATGTCCACTTTTTTCTACCTTTATTTTTTAAATTTTTTTTCTTGTTTCAGAACTTTTGTTTGTTTATTTATTTATTTTTATGGCTGGCTCAGCCTGCCCTGAGGGCAGGGCTGGCGCAGCATGTGGTGCCTGGGATCCCTGCAGCCGCCTATGCTTTCCTAAGCAGGCGCTTTAGACCACTGAGCCATCCTGCCGGGCCCCTTTTCTACCTTTTAAACCAGGCAGATTTCATCTCTAATGATTTGTTCATAAACTCATCTCTCCATTATTCTAGTCTGAATGTGTCTCATACTTCTAAACATCTTTGAAAAAACACTGAATTTGCCTGGGTAAGCCCGGATACTTAAAAAAAAAAAAAAAAAAAAAAAAAAAAAAAAAAAAAAAAAAAAAAAAAAAAAAAAAAAAAAAAAAAAAAAAAAAAAAAAAAAAAAAAAAAAAAAATTCAGCTGATTAGCAATATTGTACAGCTTCGACTCCTGCAAATCATGTAATATGCTGTGTTTTCTCAGGCCTAAGGATTTGGCTTGAAGACATATTTCACAAGCCATTATTTAACCTACTATAGGAAGCTCATAGATTTTCCCACATGGTAAGCATGGGGAGAAAAGAAAAAGTAGAAGTGAATTTGTTTAAGGTTTCCAATAGGTTGAAATGGAATTTTTTCTCTCTTATCTGATTTAATAGACAGCGAATTGACATAATATCTGATAGGAATGCCCTAATTTCTTCGTTTTCTTTTGGATGTTGTTGGCAGGATAGTAAATAATATGAATTTGAATGATTTCTGTATTACAATGCAATATTTCCTAAATTTTAGAGCCTATATTTAAAGCAGATTAAATAATTTTGAATTTTTCACTATTTTAATAAATTATGTTTTATTCCATGCATATCTACATAGACAATTCACTAGTATCTTAACATCAACTTTAATAGTGAATTATGTTCAGGAATACATATTTTTAGTGCTTCAAATATATGCAAAATTGACCAAAATATTTGTGTAATCCAAAATAGAACTAAATTATGCAGAGATAATTAGATGAAAAGGAAGGATAAAATATGGTTCACAGACAGAGAAAGGAAAATGAACCTTTAACTTTTTTCTCTAGCATTTTTAAATCTCAGAATAGCCATAGCCATAAAATGTCCAGTGGACAGTAAGACACAGTGTTATAGTCCTTTTGCCCTCAAATGCAGTTTTAATGAGAAATCACACTTTTAGGACTTTACAGATTCAGGGTGACCTGAAGTGTGAAACTATAAAATTCCTAAATCTTCTTGTTAGAAACCTCTTAAAAGAGTCTAACCCTTGAGAGACAGTAGTTGGCATTTTCTATAAATAAGTACATTTCTATCAGTGAATTCAAATCCAATAACAGATTAAAGTTTAAAATATGAATTTTGATCTGAAGTTCTGTGCTGTTTATAAGCCCCTTCTTATGATTCTTAAGATTCTTAAGACTTTATTCTTGTTATGATGTTTACTATGTTGTGCTTTTGAAATTTGTTATGTGTATCAAATATGTTTTAGATAATATTAAATTCTGGATATGAAACACATTTAAACTTCCTTACTCACACTTCTGAGTCTAAAGAGATCGATATATTCACTTATAAAGAAAAAATAACCGGATGAGCTTTCACTTGCTTTTTGGTCTCTGAGTTCAGGAAGACATTTTGTAACTCACATCCTTTTCATACTCTTTTATGCTATATAACATCATCCTTCTTAAAACAGCGTCTCTTGGCTGGTGTGTATAGCTCCCTCATAATTGAAAGAACAGAATAGATTGCTTGAAGTGTATGAGACTTTCTGAGACTCAAAACATTACATCTTCTCTGTGTTAAGTTTTTCTTCTTTTAGTGGCTGTAGTGCCAGTGATAGTGATATAGGCCATTCTATTTGAACTCTAGCTCGGTGCCTCTATATAGATCTAGAATACAAGGTTTTTAAGATGACAAGGACAGAGGCCATGAAAGGAGATAATGATTCAATTTAGACTCCACTGATTCTTACCAGTACGAAACTTTAACCAACCAGTTGAATCAGAGTAACATGATCTTTCTGGTTTTTATTGTATTCAACTTGAATGATAATAACTTTGACCTATTAATAGCCAACAAGCAAAATTTGTTGAGAATAGGGGTCTGATTTAAATTTTCTGGATTGACTTAAGGAAGAAGGAAAATATTTCACTATGTATGGGGTCCAGAAAATAAAATATGTATTTAGAATAAGATATATTGAATGTGTAATGATCATTTATTTCTGAAAAAAAAATGCCATGTTACAGTTCATTTCAGTCTGCTCATGCACATTTAATTTTCTTCAAAGTAAAACAGCAACTTCTTAAGTAAGAATTTGAATTTGTCAGAGGCTGTCAGAATATTTTTTACAATAAATTACAAAATACTGACTTCGTTTCTGTTTCTGATCCAAATGGCTCACATAAGTGATTCATTGTTCTTTAGGGTCTGCTGTTTCTTATTCTTTTTTTTTTTTTTTTTTTGTATCATGGCCATGGTCTGCTCAGCCTGCCCTGGGCTTGGGGCTGGCACAGCATACGGTGCTGGGGATTGAACCTCGGTCCCTACAGTTGCCTAAGCTTGCCTAAGCAGGCACTTTAGACCACTGGACCATCTCACCGGCCCTAGTGTCTGCTATTTCATACTGTTCTTGATAACTCTCTACTAGATATTATGATCATTTAATTACATTTTAGGCATTGTGTTCCACTTTTGAGAAATAAAGGTGAGGCCATGGTCAGTGTTTAGAAGCCGCACACATAAGTGGGAAGCGGGAGCATGTATAGATTATGGCAACACATGAGCACTGAAACCTTAACAAAGTGAAAACAGGTATAACAACTGTGTATAACAACTGGTATAACACAGGTATATTAACTGTATTCTACTCTTTCTATCATCTTAAATTGATAGATGCTTGTCATTATCTTAAATTGTTGCACTTTCCTAGACAGGAATTTAGGTCAACATAGGGAAGATTTGGGTCTGGAAGCAATATTTCCAGGTATCTTGTTGAAGAGACATAGGAAAATATTACACAAAAAGAGTTTATTAAGCTTAGTCTCATCAGGACAGAAATTGTATGAGAAATCTGAACAAAGGAAATACATAGAATTGTTAAGCAGTAAAATGGCTAACAGAGGAAAAGAAAAACTAAAATACACAGAGATAAGGCTGAGCAGAACTGCTAATTCTCCAGTCGAGAGAGAACACCCAAAGAAAGATGCATTTCAGTAAGGGGTCACTTACTATCCCAAATTCAGAATGATAGCCTCTCTCTGGAGTGATTAACCATGCAATAGGTAGATGGCTATGAATTCACCAGAAAAAGATGGCTACAGCTGGGATACAGAAGCACCCTGATGAATGGCTGAGAAAACACATGGAGAGGGAAGGGAAGAGCCGATGGCCATGAATTTAAGCCATGGGCCTGAGGTCTGCTGGGCGCCTGCACACAGAAGTTGGTCCTGATGATGAACAGCAAATGTTGCTAAAACTCCCTCAAGTTCCAGACAGTCATACTGAAGGAGCCAGGAGAAGCATCCCTTGGACCAAGAAGATAAGCCTCCCTGTTACGGACTGTTAGCTGCCTTTTCCTCACTTTATCGACAAAGCTTTACCATGAACCAAATGGCCAAAGAAGCCTAAGAAATATCACAAAGCAAAGGCAAGTGGAGCACACCTGAAAAGTAACTTGTTTTGTGGCTTGTTGGCTTTAGGTGAGCAAGCATATAAATAATGTGGCAAACACGAAATAATCAAATACCTTGGAGAGATTTGGGGTTTTATCGTATGGAATGCTGAAAAGGCTGAAGTAGCTAAAGGCTGAGAGCAAAGATCATAAAAAGTAAGCTGATTTTTCACCTTTCTTGTATTCTTTTTTTCTTTTGAAGGATCTCCAGGGTGTTCAGGGTCTCACTACTGGATTGGAATTGTATTGTTCCACCTGTTTAAGCCTCCCTAGAGCTGGGATTACAGACCCATAGCACCACACTCAGTCTCAATTGGAGCTCAGTGTGCCCTGGGGTGGGGCCAGCACCACAAGCCCCAGGATCAAATCCCTGGCCCCTGCACCAGCTTGCAGGTACTTTCATCTGCTGAGCTATTTGGCCAGTCCTTTGTTGTGTTCTTATAAGTAAATGGTATATTGAATAATTGTAAACCATTAATGCAATCGATCTCAATTCCAGAAGTGGGGTACAGTCACCTAGAAACATTAAAGATATCACAAGATAATTTGTCCACCTTATATTAAATCTATCTCTACTAAATAAATATAATGAACAGAAGTGTACTTCCTGGCATACTGATGGTATAAAAAAATGGTTGCAGACCCTCATAGTATTGAAGGATACTTTGAATATTATTCACATAGATGAAACAAGAATTAATATTAAAGTTATCACCATTCACAACAAATATATTGTAGACTTATGTAGGTATAGATGTGTGTGTATGCATTTCACATCAGCTGATCTATTTCTAGCTGTCATTTTTTTTTTTTTTTTTTTTTTTTGTCTTTTTGAGACAGGGTCTCACTATGCAGTTCAGGCTGGCCTTGAGATCACTTTTGTAGCCCAGGCTGGTCTCGAACTCGCACTGATCCTCCTGCCTCAGCCTCCCGAGTGCTGGGGTTACAGGCGTGCGCCACCATGCCCAGCTTCTAGCAGTCATCTTTTGTCTAGCAGAATTTGCACAGAAAGTTTAAGACACTACCATTATACTGGTTTCATTTAAGAATTCTTGGTCTTGTTAAAGTGGTTTATCTATCTTCAAATGTCCAGAAAAAAAAGAGCTCTAAATAAATAAAAGTTAATTTAGTGCCATTCTTTTCAAATTTGAAGATATTAAAGTGAGAATATAATATCTGAGGAATCTTAAAATGTCCTAGTAGGATAGTTAACAAATTGTTACAGGAGAAAAACTCACATGGCATTTTCTGACATTTAATTATGTAAGGTCCAAAACAATGTAGCATACTATGTTGACAATTAAAAATAAATTTGAAAAGGTTGCACCCTTCAGTGTAAGTGATTTTTGTGTCTTAAAACTGGTTTTATAGAAAAAAGACTCCTTCAAGATGATCAGTGCTAGCAATTAAAATAGAAGTAATAGTACACATGCTGTAGTTATCTGTGTACACTAGTAATGGAAAGATTTTAAAATTTGCATTAAGCTTCCTGCTCTATGGAGGCTATTTTTAATAGTAGCTCACTGAATAATTCTTCATAAGGTTGGGAAGTGTGGTGGGTGAAAGGACAACATAGCTGCCCTTCGCTTGCCTGAGTTCCCAATGGTTTTCTGCCTTCTTCATCACAGAGCTTCTGCAATGCTGCACTCCAGTTCTCTACTGGAAATAAGCGGAACATTTTCTGATGATCTCTCAAGACAAAGCCGAACAGTGCTCTTTATTGTACCTAATGTTTGGAAAAGTCTTTTTATGTAGCCACATTTATGCTGAACATATTTTATTATAAATCCATTTGTGATCATTAAAATTAAAAATTATTTACCCTTTGACTTAATGCACAGAAATTCCTACATAAAATGTATGCGTTTGAGGCCAAGGTTAATGATATTAAAAAAAAAAAAAAAAAAAAAAACAGCACAGTGAATTTATTTAGTTTCCTAGAATATTATTTTTAAGTTCATAGGTTAATGGAACCTTAATATTTAATTACTGTTGACTCAGAATAGAGTAAATAAAGTTTTCCACTGTTAGGTTACTTGTGCTAAGTAAATAAAGGTGAGTGTCATTATGAGATATACGATGAATATTCGAAATGTAAAGGTTGTCTTAGAGATAAAATTCAGTTAACAGGACGTTTAACTTCAGTGATACAAGTAAAAAAGCACAAGAAAACATTATCTAAGAAGCACTAACAAACTTTGTGTCTCATAGTACACACCATTTGTCAAAGTATTACATGAAGTTGTTTCAGAAAATATTGAGAAGCCATGGAATAGAGTGTATATAAACCATTTCCTCACCCCTACCATGACATAAGCCAGGCATACATGGTCAATATTCAGCATAGCTGAGTGTTAGATGGAAAGAACCTCTGTCTCTGTAATAGTCTACTTATTTATTATGTCAGGAGGCAGGATACATTTCTAAAACTATAAAATGGTCAATTCTCTAATTGATCAGAAAAGTGCCCAAATTTTAAAGAAAAGTACAAATTTTAGAGAAAAGTATATAAATTTTAAAGTGGTAATTTCTGAGTTTACTGACTAGCATATACCTGTTCTGTTGACTTTACACAAAGCTGACATGTCCTTTTTGTTTTCTAAATTCCTGAAAGAAGGGACATAATGAATCTCCAAAACCTTTGTGAATTTCTTCATGTATTCTATTTCCCTCTTCCTTCACTCCATGTTATATGCTTATGACATCTTTGCTTCTTTGCCATGTGTTCATTGGAATTATTCTAGTGTTATTGCAGCACTCCTTAGCCTAGTATATGCGCAGCTCAGGGATAGGCCTTCTATGCTTCTATGCTTCTATTCTCGTGTTTTGCTTCCTTTCTTCTCTCTCTCTCTCTCTCTCTCTCACACACACACACACACACACTCTCTCTGTCTCTTTCTCTGTCTCTCTGTCTCTGTCTCTCTGTCTCTCTCTCTGGTACAAAGACTCTGATTTGATGAATTTTACCTTTTTTTCCTTGTCAAGTAGAGTGATGCTTTGGATCTAAACAAATAGTTAAGAATTTTCATATTCAAAGGTAAAATAATCCACACCTAAATGCTTTCCTAGCACGTGGGGCTGGATTGGACCAGGTGGGAATGCGTGGTATAGCATGGATGGGGGTATTGGAGTCCCAGGCTCCTCCCTGCACTCTGTGCTGCCTTGCTGCCCTGGGCTGCACAGCATGATTTAGCCCTCCCTTCCACCTGCCATCCCTGCCTGAGCTGGGCCAGCTACGGGCTTCATACTCAGGAAGCATCCTCTCCTCTCCTGGAAGCTCTGAGTGTTGGCTGTTTTAAGTCACTAAAATAAAGTGGCTACTTTAAGTAGTTTCCACAGGTAACTTAGTTTTATGGAATTATCTAGTTGTTCTCCAGATCTATCATTTCTTCACCTCAGGTGATTTCAAACAAGAAACGCTTGGAGGTGTGAATGACTGGTCCTTCATGTGTGTTTGGAAGTGCCGTACCTATTTGGACTGCTGTCCCTTGAACAAACGCTACTTTTGGCTTCATGGTTCTCTTCCAATTTCATTAATTAATTTCTCTTTCATTTTCACCCACACTGGGGCCTGATACTGTACAGGTACCGAAGAATGGAGCTGCTGCGTTTTACATGCACGTAAAACACCATAGATACAGAGTGGAGTCTGGATGGCTGCATTTCAGATGTGGGCAGGGCCTTTGGTAAAAGCACATGGTTTGAAGTTAAATTTGTTATCTCTGGATTTAATTTTCCTCCCAGGTAGAGTCACAGCTTAGCTTTTTACAAAGCTGTAAATAATAAGTTAGATAATAATAATAATAATAATAATAATAATAATAATAGCCTTAAACCACATGTCAAATTCGTCCCCATTCCCTGTGCTGTGTCTCTTTCTGTGCCAGAGAAGTTTTCCTTGCTTGACCTGTCAGCAAGGGCAGCTTGGAGAAGAGGAAACCATTCAGTTTAGATAAATAGCTTAAAATTCCTTTCTTTTCAAGGGAAAAAACTAACGCATACTTGACATAGTTCCTCAGAGGCTTCAGGAAAGTTTGGTTCCCACATTGTCCTCCAGACCATATCTCTTAGTGCATCCCTCATCGTGCTTCCTCTTCTCCTTGGGACAATTTGCCCACTCTGGTAACCCTTGCCATAAGACTTTATGCAACCCTGTGTGAGAGTTTACTTTGGTCAGAACCTAACCTAACACGTGCTTCTGAGAAAGGGTGCAGCCTGGGCTCTGACGTGGGACTTCACCACCACGCACTGCACTTCCCAACGCACCCCGCCTTCTTTCGGCAGTCTGAATGTTTCCCTGCTCTGTGTTCTGGATCTGGGCATGTATGAGCGATGGCTGATTAGTATGCTCCCCAGAGAGTTGGGAGCAACTTAGTGTTATTTTAAGATGGTTACATCTCTGGTATGGGAATATTTAAAAGTGAATAAAGAATGGTGAAACAAAAAAAGACATTGAATAATAGATTGTGATAGTCTATATATGTTGTGATGTTTTTTTTTTTTTATGGAGATAATCTTAAGTATATATACTTTACTAAAATGTATCTAAAGCTGGAGAAATGGTTCATAGATCTAAAATGCCTGCTTAGGCAAGTTTTGGCAACCACAACGACTATGGTTCAATCCCCCTATCCCCCATGCTGCGCTAGCGCCACCCCAGGGCAGGTTTAACTGGAAATGATATATATATATAAAAAAAAGAAAGAAAGAAACGTATCTAAATAATCAAAGGTATGTTTTGATTGATTATGTTTAAGTTTATCTCCCCTTCTATATTCTCTAATAAATGAATCATTAATATTGTAAGTATACAGCTCTTAAAATAGGTTTAGAGATACCCCAAACTATTTTCTTTAAACATCTCAAAGTAAAATGCAACAGAATAAATCTTTGCATTTGATTCACACTTCACACATGTATTTTAAGTGGTAGAGCTTCATTTCTTTAATTAGAATAAAACAAAGTTCATGGTAATGAGTAAGCATCTTAGATTTGACACAGTTTTCTAAGCTTCATTTGCATTTATTCAGGGAAATGAAGGAAAAGACAATTATCATTACTTTTATGTTAAAAAATCATCAAAAAGTTGGAGATTTGTATCTTCTTTATATCAGCTGGGCAAGCAGTTAATTATAGAGCAATAGTTTGGATAGATTTACTAAAAAGTTCCCTAAATATGTTTTAAATGATTTTATAAAAATCACCCTTCTATGGTACCTATTAGTTGGATTTTGTTGCTCTGAACCTCATGTACTGATGGCATCCCTGGGTTCATTCTTTGTGTGCAAGGCCATTCTGTGTGTCACAGAATGCTTAGCAGCACCTTTCATTTCTAGAATCAGGTATCAGAATCACCTCCTCGCCAGCTGTGACAACCAAAAATATTTGTAGCTGAACACAGGCCGCATATCTCCTATCTCATGTATCTGAGAGGTTGCAGGGGGTGAACTATAAATTTGGGCCATTGTAGGCAGCTTAGCAATAGCATGTCTTAAAATAAAAAAAACAAAATAAAATAATATGGGCTGAATCTATAGCTCAGCATTAGATGGCTCTCCTAGCTTACAGGATTTGCTAGTCAGTCTCAGGTATCAAAAAAAGAAGACTACTGTTTATTTATTTATTTTTAAGTGTATTTAGTACAGGGTCTGTAGGGTGTCATTATGTAGATTTGACTCGCAGTGGTTTTCCCGTTTTCAGCCTCCCAAGCACTGGGATTACTGGTGCGCGCCACCACGCCTAGTCTCAATCACCATTTCAGCATGCCCAGGGATCAGGGTCAACACAGCATTCTGGGGACTGAACCTAGATCTCTGCGTTGGCCTATTATGCAGGTGCTTTAATCTGCTGAGTCACTTTGCTGGCCCAAGAATATTTCTAAATACTGTGGAATACTTTTTGGATAACAAAGTCAATATAATTTCTATAAGAGAATTGTGTGTTTGTGTGTGTGTGTGATTGTGTATGTGTATGTCAGTGGTGGCAAAATGTACAGAGACCAAGTGCTCAACCTGTAATCCAAATGCACTCAAAATTGCCCACACTACCCATACATGCATTGTGATTCAGTGGCCCACTGCTGGGACAATGCTGGGGTAACTTGAGCCCTAGGCCAAAAGACAAGGCTCTGTGCGCCCTTTGGTATGTGTATACTGGTATAGGGGGTGCTGCCATGTATAAAATAAAAATGTGTGTATACAAACAAACACTACATCTCACCGAGGGCATATTTATTCTATGTTTAAAGGGAAGGGGCGAATGGAAGAACAGCTAAAATTTACTGTTTCAATATAACTGGTTTGTTTCTTTTATTAGCTGTGATAATTCAGTAACTAACAAACATGCAATTTGAACAGTAAATTTGGTGATAACAATATGCAATATAACAACCAGTGTTAATTTTTTATTGTTTTGAAATTCTGTACTATTTGTATTGTTTATATTGCTTTGTTTCTGTCTTTGTTCTTAATTGTTTTGCTTTCCTCTTTAAAATAAACAAGAAACTTTTAAATACAATAAAGTTAGTCAGTAACTTTTTTGTTTGTTTGTTTGTTTGTTTTGTTTTTTGTTTTTTTGTCTTTTTGAGACAGTGTCTCAATATGCAGTTCAGGCTGGCCTTGAGCTCACTTCTGTAGCCCAGGCTGGTCTCAAACTCACTTCTATCCTCCTGCCTCAGCCTCCCAAGTGCTGAGATTACAGGTGTGTGCCAGCATGCCCAGCCCCAGCAACTGGGTTCTGAATCCAGAAATATTTGACCATAGACTATTTATATGCAAGATTTATAATAAATATTTGTCTTGGTATGTATTTTGTATCCCACACTGTTTTAGTTGGTGAAATAAAGCTATTGCTAAACACTGGACTTGGAATATTTATAACACATATCATCAACCTAAGTGTCCCAGGTTCTCCTGTTTCATAAACCTCGCATCTTCTAAGGCAGTGGCAGAGCTATGGAACACACACCCACAGCGGGCATGCTGAGCCCCTCAGGTCAGCAGGCGAGTCACATCACCCCAGCATTGCCCCATGAGAAGGGCATGGATAAAAGCTCACCCAGGGGCCATATGTGTGCTCAGAAAGGAGTGGCGGTGCCAGGCAGTGATATCACAAGCTATGACTCACCTGAACTTTTGCAGGGCCTGTCAGTGAGTTTTAGTACATTCATTTTATTAACCCAAGATTTCAGCTGAGTTTTCTTATGAAAAGCTGGAATTTAATAAAATAATCATAGCCTTAACAAAATGATGTTGTAATTAAGAAACAGATTCTTTTAATGTGGTGCTCTTTCCTTGGAATATTTGAATCTGCAGCATCATATTTAGTTGTTTGTGAAGAATTTTGTAAACAAGAGCAAGGAGATGAACGTATTTTCTTGGACTGGCCGTGATTTTAGCAGAAGCCTCCTAAAGGAGCAAATGCACTCAGCTGCTCTTTCCAGAGCAGGCCAAATGCCCTTGGGCAGTGGAACACTGTCTCCTTTTGCTAATGGTCAGCGAATTTAAGAGGAGCTCTTCCGGAGAATCATGGCTCTTGACTATTGATTCAGAGAACATACAATTTTTTGATATTAACGAACTGCTTCTTATTTATGGCATAGGATATGTTCGTACTGAGTATTTTATTTATTTTTCCTTAATTTTGTCTTTTTATAGACTCCAAACCTTGAACACCAATATGGGTCTACAGAGAAAAACCCAAATGGAAAATAAATAATAAAAGGTCATTCCAAGAGCTCTGGACAGAGTCATTTGGAGTGACTGACTATGGTGGGAAAGCATTATGAGGTCTTTGTAGTGAAAGTGTTGTGTGTCATATGTCAACTATCTGAGTTCACTTTAGCACAGACCACAAAAGTGCAGCCACATTTTGTGAAACTGAAAGGAAAAGGTTTCTGGAAGGAAAGCTGAAGAAAATATCGTACCCGGTATCTTAATTTTCACAGCTATCTTTCTAAAAGAAATCATCTGACATCTGCTAGCTTTCAAGTTTTACTGTCCATAGCAAAACATTGTAAGCCCCTCTCAGATGGCATTTTATCAAAATGACCATGTTGGCTGGGAGTAACTCCTTCCTTCATTTATTCCCAAGCAAGGGGAAATGTACGCAGTGCATCTCTGAGGTGTCTCTCAGCAGAAATAGTGTTACTGATAGACTCCCGCATGTAGCAAGCAGTGCTGGTCAACAGTTCGTCTCTGACTTGCAAAAGGCAGCCTGCTACTCTCGCGCTTGGATGAAAGCACAGATATAAACGATCATGCATTGCTAGCAGCAGTTTTGCATTATGCTGCTGGGGACACTTGGTGAAACGGATGTTGCTGCCTGCAAAAGCACAAGGGGCAGACATGTACAGTGCCACAATGGAGCCTTCTTGTCATGAGGCATAAGACCCGAAAAGGGCCTTCCGTTAGCAGTGATGGACACCTGGCATGCGGTGCGCAAGATCTGCTTACATGCAGTTGTTTGTTGAATATGCAAAGCATCACATCATTCAATTTCATTATATTATAAATCAAGAAGCTCTTTGTGCTAGGGAAAGTGCAAAAATATTAGGCTGTGTCCTCACAGATGTCACAAAAGTGGTGAATAGCATCAGGGCTCATGCTCTTAATTTTTAAGTTTCGAACATTTCACGATGCCGTTCACACACAGAATAACAATGTTGGTGGCTGAATAGAGGACAAGTACTGGAGAAACTAGCCTGCCTCGATGAAATTAGTTGGTATATTTAAAATAAAAAAGCAGGGATATTCACAGCCTTGTGTAAACTCCTGTTCTCTCTCTCTCTTTCTTTCTTTTTTCAAATTTTATGCTACACTTCAGTGGACTGAACAAAATGTGTAGGGAAAACATCAGATAGAACATTTTGTAATATCTGAGAGAAAACTAGGTTTTTGAAAGTGGGTAGCTGAATTATTTTCCAAATATAAAAATAGTTTTAGAAAATTTTGCTACATTTGCAGACGATCCTATTGTAGGAGACGACATCCTAAGCCAAAGGAGTTCTAGCATCCTACTCACTTCAGAAGTAGGAGAGACTGAGCAGAAACCCACTCAGCTTGACCCCTGCCTGAAGTGCTTAGAGATAGAAGACACCTGGGCTGAGCCTCCTCCTCATTTGGCACTTGTATCCACTGCAGCAGCTGTATTGCTAAGAGACAGAAATTGAGCCAGTACCAGGCAACCAGTACCGGGACTCACATTTAACTCTTAAGACTGTATAAGTCATTACCCCTGCTGTACTTCTGCCAACGTCATTGGAGCCCCAAAACACTCTTGCAAGGAGGCCATGGAGGTTATTTATTCTGCAACACCTGACCTGTAGGGCGCACCACTCCAAGGCCCCAGTCTTGTCCTGTTCCTGGATGGGAGCAGTATGGTAACAGATGGGGTCAGGAGCACTGCATTTCATCCCAAAAGACCAAGCTAATTGTCTTTACCTGGGCTTTGGAATTGAAAAAAAGATAAGAGATTGAACATATTTAGACTCTAGATATGCATTTGCTACTTTACCTGTGCATGGCGCCATCTACCGGGAAACAAGCCTCCTAACTGCAAGAGGAAAAGATAAATTCACGAGGGATCTCAAATTTGTTACAGGCAGTGTGCTGACCTCCTAAGGTGGCAGTCGTACACTGCCCTGGGCATCAAAAAGGGAGTTCCATTGAGGCCGGAGACAATGCAGCTGTTGATTTGGTGGCAAAGTGAGCTGCTGTGGGTGACTTGCTACCAGAAACACATGTCATGGTAACGCCACTCCTTCAGTCACATGAGTATTCTGAGACCGAGTTACCACAGGACCAATTCAGAAGGGGCATCAGGAAAAGCAGGTGGCAAATCCTGGCAGGAAGAAGTATTCCTTCCTGAACACATGGGACCTTTTGTGATTCAGCACCTGCATGACAAGACCCATCTGGACAAGAAAACTATGACAGAAATGCTTGGCCACTATATTTATATCTCCAGGTTTTAGACTCTGTGGGCCTGAGTGGCCAGCAAAGGTGCCACCAATAACTACCCAACCATCCACCGACAGAACATCCTCCCTTTAAAAAGACATTAAAGTGGACTTCACCAAGATCAAGTCTACAGTTGGAAACAAAAAGTATCTTTTGGTGTTTATTTGCACCTACTGATCACAGATACAGGCCATGCCCACCAGAAAACTGTGACCTCCAGAGAGGGAGTAAAAGCATTGATAGAACCGATCATTCCCCGGTATGGGATCCTCATGACAAGAGGTTCAAATAATGCATCTGTTTTCATGGGTAGACTAGTTCAGAGACTCTCCATTGGTTTATGCCTAAAATTGAAGCTGCATACTGTCAACCAGCCTCAAAACTCGTACCAAAGAGAAAGACAAAAATCACACCCTATATACCACCATGTTTGAACTGTGCAAAGATACAGGTGCAAACTGGGCGCCTATACTTCTGATTGCCCTGCTGCCACCACATTGCACCGCGCACTGGGGTGTGCTCACTCCCTTTGGAATCCTTTTTGGAAGGAAGCTACTCTTGGTATCAGAGTAGGAAGGCTGCGAGAAAATGGGACTCTAAGCCTGCAGCAGCAACTGCAGGCTTCACAAAAGACTTTGAAAGGACTACAGAGATCTGTCAGAATGCCACCCTCTTCCCCTTCATAGCCCTGCACATGCTTTTGAGCCTGGGGACCTCGACCTTGTGTTTGTCAAAAGCTGGAAGAAAGCGCACCTCCAGCCCAGGTGGGTGGGGCTATATGACGTCACACTAACACTGACAGCTGCTCTTAAAGTTACAGGATGCACGCTGTAGATTCTTCACTCTGGAGTGAAAAAGTGAGTAGCTGACGTTCCACCAGCCCTGCTTTCCCTGAGCCCTGTGCTCCTCAGTATTCTGAACTTGAGTGAAAGGCAGCTCAATCCAAGTCACCGCAGTGAAACTGCTGTTTAAGGCAGTGCTGATCACGGCAGCTGCTACAGGATGGGTGATGACTACTCCTGGCTTGGAGTCTTCAGGACCGCACCTCTGCAATTACACTCTCAAGGCCACGAGTGGACTCTATTGGACTCAGGCAGGCTGTGCTTGCCTCTTCGCATCTCTCTTGTGCTCAGCAAACTACCATTTGCTGTCTCAATATGTAAAATGTGGACCCCAGTGCATTGAAGGGAAAAAGCTGACTCAGCAAAGCATTTCTTCCCTGCCTGTGAGGTCCAAGAGCAATATTCCCATCTTGACTGGGAGTCACAAGGCCCAAACCTGACATAACTGTAGTTAAATCTGGGTCCTGCATAGCAGAAAGTAGATGCAAAAATCAAAGAGAGGCCAATTGCCCACACCCAGCCTATGAAACAGCTTGTATAGATGGAGGCATGTACAAATAGATTTATTCTATAGGGCAGCAAAATGATACACACATGCAGGAATACCAGGAGAAAAAGGCTGGTTACCGAGGATTGAACCCTGGTCCCTGTGCTTGCCTAAGCAGATGCTTAGTTTGCTGAGCTATCTCACTGAACTATTCTGATTGATTCTGTTTATGAGTTAAAGTAGTGTTGAAAGATAGTGAGGACCTGCTCCAGGTGGTCGGGCTTACATGAGGAATCTGAATGTGACTCTATGACCCAGTTACATATGGTTATCACCCAAGAATACTTTCCAAAACCACCCGAGTGGAAACAGTACTTGGAAGTTAGAGGTCCCTTTGCTAGCTCTGACTCGGAGGCTACATCATGTGTAGGACAATGACCTCATAATAACCCCAGATGCAGGTCGACACAAGCCCCCATTGACCCCAGGGCCCAAGGAGATCAAACTCAATCCTCCAGAACCAGATGTAGGTATCCTGTAGGTATCCTTCAGTTGCTCAGTGAAACCCGCTACCTGCTATACTCGTCTACCTGTCAGTCAGTAGAAACCTACTGGATGTGTGTTCAGTCTTCACAGCCTGTGGCCCCCATCCAACACTTGTGTTCCCCAGACAAAAAAGAGGCATGTTCCCATCTGGCAGAAATGGTAGATGGAAAAGAACTTTGTGTTCGACAAGGGAAGAATCAGCTTACTTGCAGCCAGCTAGCTCTGCAGAACATCTCCCACTGTACTCCCCAGGGGTAATGGATCTTCTGCACAAATGCGTTAAGTGCCTAGATCATAAGCAGAGGTTAGCTGGGATGGGCCCTTTCCTGCTAACTATGTTGATTTCAGAGTGTAAATTATCTGAGGGGAACTGAAGGACGTTTATTCTCCAAGGTATTCATACATAAAGGGCAAGCTCATGTGCAAAGCATGCTCCTGTGTTAGTGCCGGTTTTAGCTGAAGTAGCTCTAGCAGGAAGCCTGGTTACCAGGGTAGAGGCCATAGCCCATTCAGAGTCTGGCCTCCACTGACTTCAATGGATAACTGACAGCATAGAAGAAAATGTGGCTGGAGTTTGCGCATGCTAAAAACAGTTACAGGAGCAGCTAAATTCTCTGGCAGAAGTAATGATACAAAAGAGAAAGGAACTTAATTTGGTGTTCATGGACCAGGGAGGGGCTCTGCACAGCCTTGAGAGAAGAGTGTTATTTCTACACCAATAAATCAGGGGTCATGATAGAGACCCCAGATAAACTGGACCATGATGCTGAAGAGAAGTGATATAATGACTGTGATGGCTACGATTCCCTGTTTGACTGGAATCCAAGACTCACTTCCCTTATAGAAGGAACAGTCACCCTGATCGTGCTCACCATTGGACACCGTTTATTCAGTTGGGAAATGAAAAGCAAGTAGAGAGTATGATTATGCAGGTTAACCTGACCACGCCAAACGATAACACTGAATACGAGATAAAAGTCAAGCTGTCATTTTCAGATAATTATATTTTTGAGGAGAGAAATATGCCTTGGGGAAGAATGTAGATGATGTATGCCAAAGGAGTGCTAGTATCCTTAGAAGTAGGAAAGACTTAGGCAGAAATCAACTCAGTTTGACCCCTGCCTGAAGTGTTTAGAGACAAAACACCTGAGCCAGGCCACCTCCCCACTTGGCCTTCCCTCCTTTGCCCCTTTCCCTGTCTTGTTAAAACTTTATAAACATGACAGGAATAAGGGTGGAATCTGGACCAATTAAGGGAGGCCAGGCAGACCTTATGCCCATGTGTAGCCATAAATCTCCATGCTCCAGCTGTGACCTCACTCACACACATAACTGAGAACAGCATTCCAGAGCAATCGCTGTGGCAACTGGAGAACCTATAGAAGTAAAAGTGAACAGAAGAAACGTGCTTGCAATTTGGGAAGCAGGTAAGTGCAGAGCGCACATTGGCAAACAAAGAATCTATTATTCCTGTAATGTAGTCTCCCATGGACAATAATCCTGCCACTACATTATGTGGCACTAGGAAATCTATGGATAGATTTTACATCCCTGTAGCCACTGTGAAGTAGATTTGTAGTAACAGATTTTTACAGTGCCACAGATGGAAACAACTCTGTGTTTTCTTAATTCTCCAGATAAAACCAAGTTTATGGAACTGGATCTTTCTTACTTACAGAGGTTAAATTTTAGAAATCTGAAGGTGGAGCTATTAATTTCAGAAAGAAAGCTCTACCTAAAAAACTAAACTCTATGACCTGTGTGCAACACGTGAGCAGACAGTGAGAAGGGACAACAAAGACCAGCAGAACTGGCAGTTCTGAAATTGAAGTCCTTTAGTTGTGGAATAATTTTAAGTCCAAGAGCACGTGGGATTGCTTTTCTTACCTTTTCAGGATGATCTCGTGCAGTAGAGCAACTGTCTTCCACTTGAAATTGCATCAAATCTGATACAAAAAATAGTAACAGATGACCAGCTGCACGTGTTGGTCTCAAATTAATGAAGTATGCGCCAAAGTTAGACCAATTATGGGCATACGTAGAACAACACAGCTCACATTAGCTGCAAAAGCACACCAAATGCAAATATGGATCTATCAATAAAAATCTGTTTGCATTATTAAAAGTTCTATTATTCTTTCACTTTTAAGAGATGTTAATGTGTGCGTTGTGTCTTCTGAGCTAAAATCATTAAGTTTCATTGCAGTGTTAGTACTTTGGTATAAATAAGTGTACTTTAGGTTTCAACTTGCCAGTTTGTCTCTAAAGGTTTTCCCATCACTATTTCAAGAATACAGCGTGCCCCTCTATTTCATCAGCTCCAGGGTCCTCCACCACTACTATCACAATATATAAAGTCCCATGGTTTTGTATTTAGTTGATTATTTGCTATTCTAATGAAAAGTAAAATAATATTGATTCATGATACTAAGTGAGATAATGAGTCTTTGGGGATAACAACAGTCTTTTGAAAATAAAGCATTTAGATAGATTAAAAGTACAGTTAGTTCTAAAATTCAAACAGGAGCTGCGCTAGAACCACAACAAGCATAGACTTTGCTATATTCAAAGTCTAATATAGTCATGAGGTTTTGAGTGCTTTTCACATATGAACAATGCATTTAGTGGAACACATAATAATAAGAAGAAAAGGTATTCCTGTTAATGACTGTGTTCCCAAAATTGTATTGATTTAATTGGGAAGATTAAAAAAAATCAAGTTTCAGCAAGGTATGCTGGTACACGTTTATTATCCTAGTTGTATAGAAGAATGTGGCAGGAAGATGAGAAGTTCAAGCCAATTTTGAAAATTTAGGGAGACTATATTTCAAAATAATAATAAAAATGGATCAGAGGCAAAATATGGGGGTGAAAAATAACAAATAAATCTCAACACATCATCCAATCAATGTACACGAATGCCTTCGCATGTGCAAACATGTGTTAAGTTACTTAGGAATTTGTTTTCTACTCCAATCACAAGAAGGCCAGCCAGATAGCTGAGGGCTGGCGAGATAGCTCAGCAGACTAAAACACCTGCATAGGCAGGGACTGGGGTTGGAGGCGGACTGAGATGGCAACTGAGATTGTGCGTGGTGGTGCAAGCCTGTAATTCCAGTGCTTGGGAGATGAAAACAGAATTGTTATGAGTCTGATCTGTTTAGTGTGACCTTGTAGACACTGTACTAAAAAAAAAAAAAAAAATAGTTGGGGACAGTGGAAGCAAGTTTTTCTTTGTTTTATTATTCCTTTTTGATTTGTTAATATTTAGTATATGTGTAATCTACTTTCTGCTGGATCAGTAATTTCATCTTGGCTTATAAAGTAAAATAATTGTGTTAGAAAACAAAATTTGGTAAGGCAGCAGTTGCTGTTGAATACCAAGTTCTCACTTTTGTTTCTTTAGAACAATGCATGTCAGTAAGAATGGAGGAATTCATCTACTTATAGCCCCAAAGCAAGAAAAAAAAAAAAAAAAAAAGACTGGGGGGAGAATCTTCTATTTTCTCAGTGACTCAGGTGCCTGGGCTTCTCTTTCTTACACAATCAATGTAAAATGTAACAACTGAGAAGAAAGAGTTTCAGTGTTAGAGAATTCTCTTTCCATGCAAGGGGCAGCTTCCCAGCAAGGATCCAGAGATGAAGCAGGAGGATTCCTGAGTTCTTTTCCATAAAAAAGGAAGGAATCAAAGCTTGGTGCCAACAGTATTTCGGTCCAGCTACAACATACATGCATATATTTTATATAATTCTGGAGTTTGTGATTGATTATTGTGAGCGCTTCACCTGCCCTGGGGCAGATGATTTGCATTTCAATGTAAGGAAAAAGGAAAAGTTAGCTACTCCATCTGCTGCTACTTTTCCCTTCGCTCTTGTTCTTTGCTGCTGCCATAAAAGATTTTTCTCTGCTATGTGCCCCTCAGCCTTGGAGCCAGCTGAGTATGGACTGAAACCTCCAGTAACCATGAGATAGATAAACCTTTCCTTCCTTCCTTTTGAGTGTCTGGTATTTTTCCCAACAAGGGGAGAAGGGTAACAAAGTCAGTCTTCATCCACCTTGTTCACTATTTTTGGTGTCATGTGACTTCTGGCTTTACCCAAATTAAAAAGGCACCATTCTCTTCAAATTACCTCATTTGTCACTTCATTTCACAGCTCCCTTGTGTCCTCCCTTTGTTCTTAAAATACTATAAATGAACAACAATGTACATGTGTATGTATTATTGCAGCTCTTACAGCAGTGTCTCATTAGGATAACCTTCAAGTGAAAACAAATAAATGGCATAAATAGAAACAGACACATTTTGGTAAATATGTTTGAGAAGTAATTGTTCAATTGATATGGGAATTAATTCCAGGGTTCCCTTGACCAAGAATACTAAAATGCATATATATTATAGTCCTATAAATATCATAATGTTTCTGATGCTCTGTTTTGAAAATAAGAAGGAAAAAAGAAGAGAATGTTTTCAATAGATTAATGACAAAAATGGAGCCATGACACTGCTATTGAAGATATTGAAGAGGATTTCTACAATCACTTCTAAGAGTGGCGAGAATATAAGAAATGTAAACTAAGTGATTGACAGTATATTAAAGGGATTTATGGCAATGTTTTTCAGCAAAACATTTTTAAAAATTTGAACATTCACTACAATTTCCTGTAATACTTTGTACATCACTGGCATACCTCTAATTATTAAAATCATCTCTGTGATTTCTAATTTTTTCTTTCCATTTTCCCCTGAGACTGTTTTGCTTTAAACAGACTTTCACAATCAGCATAAGGTTTCTAACATTAGTTTGCCTATATAAACTATCTGCTTCTGGTTGACATTAACCACTGACATTAGAAATATATCTTTTACTATCATAGTTTATAAATTATTTTACATTATTTAATAAGATTATCTGAATAATTGGAAATCTTTAAAATGTTCAGCATTTTTGACTGGTACCCTTCTTAGAAGTCATTGATTATATATATGTATATATATATATATACACATATATATTATATATATATATTATATATATGTATATATATATATATATCTCAGTGAAATAACAAATATATTTTTAGATTCAAAAATAAATTTTCATTCTTTTAATTTCCCAACTATAAATACACACACAATTTCTGGGGGTAAAACTGAACACCAAAATGTTTATTTTTCTGTAAGTGATTGAAATTGCATCAATTATATTATTGGTGTTGATTTTAGCCCTAGAAATTATCTTAACTTACTACCACATTAACTAAATCTAATTTAATTTGGTTAAATTTTGTAATAGTTACCAATAGAAAGTAATAATCTGAATCTTAAGTGAAAAAAAATCACTGAAACATCCAATCAATTTATTATGGTAAATTAGCTTCATTAATTTGATAATAGAGTTGAACATAGTTAGCATCATACTCTAAATGATTTGCTCAATCTATTTGAAATAATCTCTAATTTATTTTAAGAAGCGCTTAGGATTTGCTAAGTAGCTTTTAAAAGTATTACACTTTTAGGAAATCTCAAATGTTAATTGTTTTTATTTAAAATATCAGACTCAAGCCATTATACTAAAAGCTAAGTATGGAAAATTCTACAGACAGCATTTCCTTTTTAATTTATTAAATTTTCTCATTATTTTCCCCTAAGCATTGAGCCACTGCATGAATAAACCTCATATTATAAGAAATTATTATGTTGACAATAAGTGATAAAGCAAATATTCCGAGTGCAGTAACGTGTGCAAAGATGAACCACCAGACCTTGTGTCTCAAAGTCCTATGTGAGGTATCCCACAAGTGTGGATCAAATGGATTGATAATAATTAACGTCTAGTGAACATGTACAGTTCTTTTCTTCTTATTTTCTGCTGATAATGCACTATTATAGAATATTGGACTATGCATACAACTACTTTCTTTTAGCTCAATGAGAAGAAATATTTGTACCAATAGTGTTTAGAAAAGATATCATGTCTGCATCTTGTACTCTGAACAACTACTATGAAGACAATAATATGCAATGTATTAATTATTGTAAATGTTATACTAACCTGTTTTGCAACTGTCTTATTATTTCTTATTAAAAGTAATAAAATTATACATAAAATAGAGCAGCAGAAATATTGTGGTATTTATAGGACTAGAATGCATATGCATTTTAATAATCATGGGGAAGGGGTCCCTGGAATTAATACCTAAATCAATTGAACAATTATTTCTCAAGCATATTTATCAAAATGATGCAGGAAGAAAAAACTGATTTGGGGTGGATGACCTCTAATAGGGAACCTCCAAATGAGGTAGGGAAAACTGATCTCCCAACCTGAGAAGTACCTGGGACAAGTCTGTGTTCTCTAAAACTGAAAAATGAATTTTTGGAAAAAAAGGAGGTAATGAGAAGAACATGCTTGTGGAGGGAAAGAAAGCTCCTGTCTGAGACGGACAGGTGGGGGGTCCTGAGTGGGTGGTCCCCCCCAGGAAGCTGTCTCTTCCAGGGTCGTTTATAGTGTAAAACCATGCAGTGGGGGGGGTCTAAGGTGGAAACCATGGAAACTTGCTTAGGTGGGCATAAGGTGGGACAGAACTACGGTCAACCAATGAGGTTACAAGCACCATTTCAAAGAAAAAAAGGGGGAAAAGAAAAAAAAAAAAAAAGTAATGTGGATTTAGAAAGGTTAATGTTTAGTTGTTTGATCAATCTTATATACCTATATGTATTAATCTAAAGTGATCCGATGATGAAAATATGTAATATAACCATTGTTAAATTTAAACAATAAAAGAATTGGAAAAACAAATAAAAAATAAAAAAAACAAAACAAAAACAAAAAAATTGATTAAAGCCAATACCGAATGGGGAAGGGAGTCACGCAACAAGCAAACTTGAAGAGGAACAGGGTCTCTCCCTGTTGGGGGTTGGGTTACTGATTCACTTAGGTGCTTTTAAGGTGACTGATACCTGTTTAGAATATCAATCCTTGATGAGCATTCCTAGGGAAGTATGTGGCTAATTTTGTTTCTTCTTTTGTCTTGAGGTCTAGCCCACAGCAGGGGTGTCTGCCTCTTGTAAAGCTATATTCACATTGTCTTTTATCTTGTCTCCTTGAAGGCCTGGCCCTTTCTGCCTGCCTATAATATTTCTATGTAACTTAGCTGCCTACAACAAAAATGTGTGATAGTTTCTATTTATGTCATTTATTAGTTTTCATTTGAAAGTAATCCTAATGAGAAATCACTTGGAATAAGAGCTACAGTAATATATACACATGTATATACATATAGATGTTTATAATTAAAAATAGCTATGAAATTTAATTGGCAGAAAATATTTATGGCTGTGATGAGTAAAAGCTCTGCATAGGGGTAGGGAGATAGCTTGGCGGTCTAAGCGCCTGACTGACAAGCTCAAGACCAAGTTTCAATCCCCAGTAGCATAGGCTGTGCTGCCCCAGAACCTGAATAACGTGTTGGTCACCAAAACCAGGCATGGTGGCACACTCTTATAATCCCAGAGCTAGCAAGGATAAATGAGGAGGATCACTATGAGTCTGAGCTGCACAGGGAGACCCTGTATGAAACAAATAAACAAACGATGGTTTGTTTAAATAAAAAGCTCTGTTAGTTAATAATAGAAAATAGTCCTCAATAACTTATTTTCTTGTCCTAATCTTATAAACTATTCAATTTTATTTTTTTCGACTCACTCTGCACAAAATGTAAATTCACTCATATTTTCTTGTTGAATAGGACTTAGGTACGTACACCTCCAGCTGACATTTCCAATCATAAATTGCTCTGTATGACAGCAGGCCCTACAGGACTACTTAGCTTTATTTGATTTTTCTTTTACCATATATATCACATGTTCCAAACAGAATGGCAGCAGCCAGGTTGTCTATACCGTGGTATGTTTGCCTGCTATTTTCTGAACTAGAAATAGTTCATTTCGCCGGGCGTGGTGGCTCACGCCTGTAATCCCAGCACTCGGGAGGCTTGAGGCAGGAGGATCCGTGCGAGTTCGAGACCAGCCTGGGCTACAAAACTGAGCTCAAGGCCAGCCTGAACTGCATAGTGAAACCCTGTCTCAAAA
>PVJA010017158.1:0-42164 GCA_004027025.1 Myocastor coypus | reverse complement strand
GGTTCTGGCGCCGCTCCCAGCCCTCGGCTGGTGCAGAGCCCGTCTGCTGGAAAGCCGAGAGACAGTATGCCCCAGTACTAATCCTATCCCAGAGGCTTCCCTGGGCCCACAATTCCTGGGCCAAGTACAAAGTCCCAACCAAACGGTTTGTGTTTCTTACACGCAAAAATCAACAAGCAGCTCACAGTGAAAGTTCCTAAACTTTGGCATCCAACAGCAGCCAGGGTGAGGGGTGACCTCATCGCTGTGACTAAGCTGAGGTGGACGCCAGGAGCCTTCTCTGGGAACCTGAGGGCTGGCTGCTGCTGGCACCGGCCCCAGGGAGAGCCCTGGCTGCAAAACTGGGGTTCTCTGGGCTCTCAAGCAGGCTGGTTCTGCAAAGCCAGCATATGTGTGTGTGTGTGTGTGTGTGTGTGTGTGTGTGTGTGTGTGTCTGTGTGTGTCTGTATGTGTCTGTGTGCACACGCACTACAACCAAGGGTCAAGAAGGGTCTGCAGGCCCAGATGTGAGTCCTCACTGGAGCTTGGCATGAGCCCTAGGCGACCCCTCGTGTCCAGCCACTCAGCTCTAACAGGGGCAGGTTGTGCCAGAGGCTTCTGCTAGGTAGGCAGCTGAGATCTGGCCCAGCTCCTATCCTGCCCATCCAAGCCTGGAGCTTGCTGTGGAAGGAGCACAGTTGGTCACAGCGTGATGTTAAAGGACAAGGCTCTGTGTCACTGAGAAGCTGGGTCTGGGGCAGAGGCCCCAGGTGGTGCCCATCCCAAAGTCCAGGAGCTTCTCAGGGCAGGGAGCCTTGGGTGAGAGGCACTGGGAGGGGGCCCTTCCCCCAACCTCGGTCGCCCCCATTCTCTTTATTCTGGACACCACAGAGAAGGCGAGACAAACAACCCAACCCACCTAGTTTACAAACTAGAATCCTGCACAGTGGCACACACCTGTTACCCCAGAACTCTGGGGGGCAGAAGCAGGAGGATCACAAGTTGTAGCCCAACCTGGGCAACTTAGCAAGACCCTGTCTCAAAAGAGAGAACTAAAAGAGGGTTGGGAGTATGGTGTAGAGCAACGGCCTTGAGCTCAAACCCCAGTGCTGAGAGGAGTAGACTAGAAGGCAAGAATAAGCCAAGAGGGGCCTGGGAGATAGCTCCATGGCACAAGTGCCTGCCTGGCAAATGCAAGGTCCTGAGTGCAAACCCAGTCCCGCCAAAAAAAAAAAAAAAGAATAAGCCAAGAAACCTGGACACAGACTTCGCCCCAAGCTAGTTGGCCCCAGAACCCAGAGACAACAGAAAAGAAGGTCTTTCCTATTATCATGGTACAAAGATTCCAGAAGGAGGAAAGGCTAAGCAAGGTACCTTCTGAGAATAAAACACTAAAGGAAAAAAAAACCTGCTCTACAAAAGCCAAATACCTTAAAGATACGCGTGCAGCAAAGCCAGGGAGCCTATGACGCACCGCACTCCTGATGCAGCAGGTAACTGCTGTGCTCTGTGACTCTCTATGGCTCCCTCCTGCCCATGCCTTCAGGCTCGCACTCTTTAGTGCAGCGTTTGATGTCCTCAACTTGGGGTCCTATGGGCACTTTTTGGACCTCACTCCTTTCACCTCCTCCGTACCCCTCCAGGCTGCAGCTGATCATAGCCACCCCTCCCCACCTGCTCCCCACTCCCACCACGAGCCTTTACCACGGAGCTTTGATTCATTCCTGGGCTGCTTTGCACAAATACCTGCCGAGCTCTCCCCCACCACCGCCCCCACTGTTGTTTCACCGGACCCCTTTTCCCCCTGGAGCCTCCCCATGGGACCTGGGCTTCCCCCCTCAGATGCAGGAGGCTAGGGAACATGCACACACCAATGTCCTGCCACTCAGTGTTGGGTTCTATCTCCACCCAACCTTGGGGCCCGGCCTAGTGAGCTGGGCACCAAGATGAGCTGCCCAGCCAGGCCTGACCTTGGGAGGTTCAGAGTTCATGGGGGGAGACAAGCGAGCCCACGTCAGAGCACAGAGTACAAAGAAGAGCTGGGCGTCCCCGTCCAGCTCTTCTTTGGTGGCAGCGGTGGCAGCAGCGGCCGTCCGAGCCACTCAAGTGAGATAATGGAGCCGAAGGGCTCTGCGCAGCATCAAGTGTGACTTGAACCCAAGGGATTACTGTGACTATTTTTAACTCCCCACATCCTGGCCGAAAAACAAATCCCTCACACACCCTGCAGATCCCTATCAGGGGGCTGACAGGACCGTTTGGGAATTCTCTCCTCTCGGAAGTATGACGGGCCCCCTCTGCCGGGAAAGGCCCTGAGGTCCCTGCTCTGGCCAGTGCCAGCTCCCATGATATCTGGCTGGGCCCTCACACCCCCCAACAGACAGCTATTTCCTGGTGGCCTCAGTTGTCACATTCTCCAGCTAGTGACAGCCAAGCAGAGTCAACACAGATGCTGAGAAAGGTCACTTGCTCATTTCACTTATCCCACATCTTCCCTCTTTGCCCCTGATATTATGAAGCCGGCTAAGGTCACCTAGAAGGGCCAGCCACAGGCTACTGTGCTAGAATACTCAGCCTAGCTGAGGACAGGTAAGCTGACAAAGCCCCAATGAGGAGACCTGCACAACACAGCAATGGTGAGTGGCCACAGGGCTCTACAGAACCCTGACAGCCCCCGCTGGGCAAGAAGCTGGGCAATACCTAGACCCAAACCCAAGCAACCACCAGCTCCCTCTCTCCGCAGAACCTTCAGCTCTCTTCAGATCTTACTCCAAGAAGGAGATGGAGCTTCCTGCACTAGGACAGAGGCCACCTGCCTGGTCACCTGGCCCACCTGGTGGGGTGCTGGCTGTGCTCACATGGACACTACTGCCCCACCCTGGTCACCACCTGCCCAGGTGCTGCTCCCTGAGTTAGTTCACTTGCATCAAAGGATGTGGACTGGGAAAATGGAATCCACACAAGAATCTCAAAGAGAACAGCTTCAGGTGGAGGGAGTAGGGAGCAGTCGGGGGACAACCTCTTCCTGGCTTGCATACGGAAGACTGCCCTGAGCTCTGGATGCCAAAGGACAGAAGAGGGAGAAGTCAACAGCCTTCTCTTTCTACCCAGTTAGCCAAGGGTCCCTCACACAGCCTTAGTTTCCTCTGCCCAAAAATCCAAAAGTCCCAGTGAGGCTGAGAAGGACACCATGTTAAAAGAACCCTGTGAATGAAAGCACTTCGTAGACCTGGGCATTTGGGGCCAACTGTTTGTGGTTTAGCATAAAATTCTGTCTTCATTTTTGCTCTCTCCCCTCTGGCCCTTGGGGCTCCCCACCCCCTCTGAACTTGAACAAATGCTGCCCATGGCAGGGGAGAGGGTTGTTCCTACATGAATAACTATGCAACCCTAGAAAAGCCCCATGATTCTTCCCTGAGCCTGGGGCCACCTCTGTGAGCCCCAGCAGTTACAATCACCCCTACACGCCTTTCCTAAGCACCGTGCACATGTGCTCAAGAACGCCAAGGAATCAGGTGAGCTCCGGTTCTTCTCACTTCGGGCCTGAAGATCGGCCTGCAGGAGGGAATTGACAAGGTGGCTTCTCCACACCTGCTTCTAGCTCTGTCCACCGTTGATGCCACAGTGCCAGCATAGGCTTTTAAAAAGCAGATTAAGACTGCGGCACAAAGTGCAGGGAAAACAGAGCTCTGACACCGACCCAAAGCCACAAGGCTAGGTGAGCATTTACTAGAACGAGGCAGGCCCTGACCAGACCCCGCCCATATGTGGGCACCAAGATGAGCTGCCCAGCCAGGCCTGACCTTGGGAGGTTCAGAGTTCATGGGGGGAGACAAGCGAGCCCACGTCAGAGCACAGAGTACAAAGCAAGGCGGTTAAGGCGAGCTGCCGGCCGGCTGGCACCATGCCGGAGTCGTTCACCCACAGTGCAGCGAGGAGACCCACTAGAGGTGACACTGGTGTTGCAGAGGGGAGGAAGACTAGGCAGAGATGCAGTGGCAGAGAGAGAGGGGACCCTGCCTGCCAGGGTCACAGGCCAGGGAAGAGACACTTAAGCTGAGGAAGATGGGGCAGCGAGGGGAGGTAGAGGCCTTACTCTCTAGGCTGGAGAAGGTGGCATGGAGCAGTGGGCCAGACGGGGAGCCAGTTTCTGTGAGGAAGAAGGAGCGAGGGATGCCAAGGGCAGGAGGCTGGTGCCGCCCAGCCTGAGCATGAGGAATGGGCGGCTATATCTCCCCAGGAGTAGCTGGCACCAGGAGAGTTTATAGCCATCCAGCAGGGCCACCAGCTGGGAGCCTCGGGGCCAAGGGTGGGTGAGAGAACCCAGGAGATACAAGAAGCTCTACTATGCATTGCCCACTGCCCCAACTGCAGCTTGAACCAAGAGACTGCAGATGGTGGGGCCCAAGCTCCTCCTGGCTTCCATCCGGCACCCCCAGGCACCCCCTATCACGCTCTTACAGTGTTCAGAGAGTAAAGGGTGATTCGTCATGAGGCAAGCAGCCTCCATCTAACCCCTCCCCAGCTCCACTGGAAACCGTGCCTATAAGAGCCTTCCCGGCTATGACATCTCCCAGGGCTGACTCCTCCCCTCCAACTCCACCACTCGCCCAGCGCTGAGTCCATCACAGCTACCTCCCCGCAGAAGTACAGACTCAGATACACAACCTGCGAAGCGAAGGTTGGAAAGAGCTCAGAGACCGCAATGAACAGACCAACCCCAGCCCCTGACAGCCCTGTCCAGGGTCACACAGCTGGGCAGTGGTCCAGGCCCTCCAGCTTTCAGGCAAGTGCTCTGGCACCAAGAGGCAGGTAAACAGAAAAACAGGCATGAAACAGGACCTGGGTTCAAGTCTGACTCTAGCTTCCTTCCTCCTCCTCTACCTTTCCCATACACACTTTAGCGCTTGGGACATGTCCCTACAGCTTCCTGGACTTCAATGACATTTTCCATAAAAATGGATGTTAATAATTCTGTGTCTTCAGCCAGATCAAAGGGGATAAAGGCAGAACAAACACAGCCTGTAACACAGCCCAGTTGCCTCAAGTGAGACATTTGCCCCTGAGCTGCACAGGGTGACCACGGCAGACCTCCAGGGGGATGGGCGGATTTTATCCAGATAAAATGCAGGTGCGCATGGCAGGCCCACTCCTCCCCTGCTGCAGAGGTTCGGGCCCAGCACTTCCTTGTTGGGAAGGCCAAACCATGGGAGAAAGAGGAAGAAGGTATATATGGGGGGACGGCGCTTGCCCATCTCCCTAGGGTGTCCCACTCTAGCCAAGAAACTTGAACATCAGGTGAACCAATCCTTGTGGAAAGCAAAGTGTCGAAGCCCCCGGGGGCCTTGTGCACAAGCAGCTTCCTCTGTCCCCATCCCCATACCCCACAACTCCTGACATCCAGCCAGAGGGCTTCCACACCCATCCACAGCAGCAATCGCCCTGCTGGTGGCTGTCACATCTTCTCTGTCTTACAGCAGGGAGGAAGCCCCAGAAAGAAAAAACAACCATCTTGAAGTAACCATCTCAAAAGAGTGAAGCCAAGACTTGAATTCAGATCTCCAGGAGCTCTGATCCCAGGTTCTTTTCCTCAGAGTATCTTAGGCCTCTAGTTATCAGACTGTGTAGGCCAGAAGAATAGCCAAAGGGGTTTTGCAAAGGCTGATCCATAAGGTCTAGAGTGGAAATGAGAAATTTGCATCAACAGTCATTCCTAGTGCTTGGGATAAAGGAAGATATCTAAAGGCGTCTCAGCATATAAACACAGACCAGCATGCGGGGACACACACACACACTGAGGCATGCTTGCAGAAGTGGATGAAAGGAACAATTAGAAACACAGGCTTGGGGCTGGGGAGATAGCTCCGGGGCAGAAGTGCCAGGCTTTACAGAAGAGGCTGTTTTCCGGTGCATATGGTTGTACAACCTTGGGTAAGTCCCTTGGTATCCCTCAACCTGTTTTTTAGAGGCCAAAGATAAGAAAAGGGATTAACTTCATGAGATGTCTTAAGGATAGGAAGAAATGTGTGGAAAGCCCCTAGCACAGAGCCTGGCATAAAACAAGCACTCAATAAATGGTGCTGTGATCCCTGCCAACCTCAGTTCCAGTGCACCAAATGCCTAAAGCAAGGAACAGAATGCCAGGCACTAGGGAACCACAGAGAATAACTAAGCCAGCAAGAGATGTCCAGAGGGTTGTGCTAGAATCAGTAGGTAGGGACAGATTTCTGCTCTAAACACAAGGAATTTTTCTTTTTAACAGACTGGAGATGCCCAGTCCTGAAACCAGTTGCGCTGGGAGCACACTGTCACTGGAGGATCCTAGCAAAGGAGGCAGATGTTCCCAGTGGGCACAAGGTATGGTGGTGGAATGGGGCAGGCGACCTTGGAGACCCTGAAGGCCGCTTTAGGCCGGGTTCCCCAGGTCAGCCCACCTCCCCATCGTGCCACTTAGTGGATTCCTATGCTTCTTCCCTGGGATTTAGGGCAGCTACCTCCAAGCATACAAGGGGGCTAGGGGAGGACCTTACACATCCCCAGTGACACAGAAAGGAATGGAGAAACAGCAAGATGGCTCAAGTCCCAGGGTGCAGACTGGTCCTCAAGGCTGTGCTGTTCTAGGAGCCAGGTGCCTGCCACACCTGACCTTGTAAAAACTTCAGGATATCTATCTCCTTGGGGTGGGACTTGTGTGTGTGTGTGTGTGTGTGTGTGTGTGTGTGTAACCAGGGATCACACTCAGGACCTTGTACTTCTCAGGCAGGCACTTGTACCCCGAGCAATCTCTCCAGCCCCGAGGTGGGACTTTTGAGCCCAGACAAGTTCGGAGGCCTGTCCTTCTGTCCAGCTAGTGGGCAGAAGGCACTGAGGTCGGTCTGAACTCAGGTTCTCTGGGCTCCCTGGACGGACAACCGGTTTTGTTTTAGATTCTCAGCTAGCTAGTTTCAGGTCAAGGAAATACAATAAGGAGGTATTATGGAGAGAGAACAATGTTACTGATCAGGGTCCTCATGGGGGTTGTACTCCCCACCCACCCATCCCATAATTCAAATTAAAGCTGCCCCCCAAAAGCAGGTTGGAGGCAAAGAAAGAAGGGGGCACATATCAGATGGTTCAAAAGAGTCCCTTTCCAGGGACCACAGGTTGGCAAGCATCCCCTAGAGCTGGGAGCTGGAGCAAGATGGTTTTGGTGTCTGTCCCCACTCTGCGTGGCTCTTTTCCTGGAGCGTGGGGTTTGAGGCAGGCCAGGAACCTGAAAGAACTCACTTTAACCAGCTGCCTCCCACAAAACTGAAAACTGACTATAGCGTTGAACAAAAACACCCTCAACCTGGATGTCCAAGGGGGTACCTGGCTCCGGGCAGAGAGGTCTTTCGGCTCTGTCCCCAAGCCCTGGGCTGGGCTGGGGGTGGGAGTGTTGGCAAATGAGCCTAAGGTTTCACGAGATCGCTGGAGGCCTAGCGCGTTGGTAGGCTGGAGAACCCCAGCCATCCCCACTGCCTTTGGCTGCGGGCCCCAGCTGGCGGTACCTTACTCGTGACACCCCGCGCCACGCTCCCCCAGAGAGCCCAGCGGTCAGGTACAGAGGCCGAGCGCCCACAGAGTCCTCGGAAGACCAGGAGCTGGAGGGGGCAGAAGGGAAAATAAGGCAAAGTGCGGACCGCTCCACGGTGCAGTGCACAGCACGTCACACCCGGGTCTCCGCGCCGCGGGAACCCTGCGAGCCTCCAGGGCCCCTCAACCTGACCCTGCAGTCCCCAGCTTTTTTTTTTTTTTTTTACCTCTAAGCGCCCGCCAGGCCGTTGGGCGCTGCCATCCCAGAGGCCCCGGAGCCGAGGCGGCCCAGAGCCAGGGTCTCGAAGACGCCAACTTGCCGGGTCGCGAGGTCCCGAGGCGGCAGCAGGAAAGTTTCCGTCGCCCCAGCTGGGCGGAGCGGGCCGGGCGGGAGCGAGCTCCGGCCGGCTCCGCGCCTCCCCCGGCGCCGCGGCGCTTCGCTCCCGGCTCCCCGGCCACCCGGCTAGCCCAGTCCGGCCAATAGCAGGCTCTGCCACCCGCAGCTCCGCCCGCCCGGAGCCCAGCGGGGGCGGGGCGGGGTGGGGCGGGCCGGGGGCGCACCTGTTTGGTCAATCGGCCCCATCCCGGCCACCTCCAAGGCTAGACTGGGCAGTGCCAGCCCCTCCTCCCCAGCACCCAAACTATCCCTTCCCCGGCTGGAGCAGGGGACCCAGAGTGCGCCATATACCCCCGGAGGTCCTGCCTCCGTCCCAGGAGTCCCAAGATAAAACCTCCGTGGTTGTAGCACTGGGGTTGAGGGATCCGGCAGCAGGACGCGCCTTGGCCTGCGCGCCTTTCTACCACCCTACAGCTTCCCTCCCCTCAAGGATCTTGGTGTAGCTGCGGATACCTTCAACTTTCCAGAGCTCTGCTTAGTCCCTCGAACTCAGGCTGCGAAGTCACGAGCTTTGTTTGGAAGAAGTCGGGACCCAGCACGCCACCTGCGTAAACTCCCGCAGATTTCAGCAGGTGTGGCGGAGCTTCCCGCGCATACTTGCCAAAAGCCTCTGCGGGTCCCCTTATTTTTTTTTTCTTGCAGACACAACAAGTATTAACGCTTGACAGTTGATCGTTCCATTTTTCAGATAGGAACACTGAGGCCAGTAGGGGGCCAACGCTCTAGTCGGACCTGGTGGCAGGACCTGGCTGCTTTCGCCTGACCCTGCGCTGCTGTCCAGGTTCGGTCCCCTGCCTTGCATGCCCCCCGCGGGCGTCCGGGCCAAGCGCATGCACGTCCCCGCGCGCCCGGCCTTACCTGGACTACACAGCGAGTCAGCTCCGCGCGCGGCGCCCGGAGGGCCCAGCAGGGGCAGCGAGGCCCAGGCGAACGCGCGGGAGGCAGTCCCTCGGGCTCCCATCACGGCCTGCCTCGCCCGCGCCTCGGCCTGCGGGCCCTCCAGCCTCCGCGGCACCTGCGGGGCCAGCGCTGCGTCGGCAACTCCGGCCTCGGGGATCGGCCTCCAGTGAGGCCCGGGTGCGCGCAGTGCAGGGCTCTCGGGATCCTTGTACCGTCCCGGCTCGCACTCCACGGCCAGCCGGAGGCCCGGGACTCGGCGGGGCAGGTAGCTCTGGGCAAGGCGCTATTTTTAGCAAGAGCTGCTCTCCCAGTCCGACAGACAGAACCAGTTAATTCGGCCTCTCGGGAAGGGCCAGCACTGGGAGCTCCCCGGAAAGGCAGGCGCAGCTCTGCTGAAAGCTGATCCTTTGCATTCCTGCCGAGGAGGGAGGGCGAGTAGAGGCTTCTAATTCCAGTGGAAAGCGGCGTCCTCTCTGAAGTCAGCACCAGGACCTACGTGAGAACTTGGGACTGCCCCTTTAAGCTGACTCGGGATCCTGACCCAGCTTCCTCCCTCTGACCTCAGGTATCAGAAGATGACCCACAAATTGCCCACCACAGCAGGGCATCGTGGCACACGCCCTTGATTCCAGCACTAAGGAGGCTGGGGCAGGAGGATCACCGAGAGGTTGAGGCCAGCCTAAACTACATAGTGAAACCCTGTCTCAAGAAACGAAAACAAACAGAACAAAACAACAAAAAAAACTACCACAGTGTACGCTCCCTTCTCTTGTGAGTCTCCAGTACTGAGAAGAGAACCTCAAAAATAGGGCCCTCAAAAATAGGGTCTCTGTCCCCGCACAAGAAGGAAGGGGGCAATTCATCTTCACTCAGGAGATACTTGAGGGAAGGAGGGAAGAAGGGAGAGAAGGCGGAACAGAGGCTTAGCCTCATACACAGGGTCAATACAAGCCTGCAGGGCCTGGACAGTATGGAGTGGTGAGTTTGAAACCTGACCAAAGCACAGATTGAACACTTTCAGCCACCTCAACTCTGTGCTTCAGTTTTCTTCCCTGGGAAAGGCAATGTTAGGACTCCCCAGAGACAGCATTTGAGAAAGTGTTTTTTTGTTTTGTTTGTTTTTTGAGAAACTCTTTTGTAAACCGAAGTATTACATGGATGCAGAGAAGAGTAAGTCCTGGATCTGCTCCCCGGAGCCCCTCTTAATTCAAGGGAGGAACTTTAAAAAGTGCCACTAGACCATTTGTTATAGGATTAAGGACAAATAAATAGGCTAGTGGTCTAGAATAGAGGCTGCGAAAATAGACCTGACACATATGGAAACTTAATATTTGGCAGGGATGGCACTGCAGGTCATTAGGAAAATTGTGGACTTCTCTATAAATGGTGTTGGGGTGATTGGGTGAATGTATTAGAAAAAGAAAAAACACAGAATCCCTACCTCACACCATACAGAAAAGATCAATTCCAGGTATACAGGTGTACTGAAAATTTACACACGTGTGCACGCACACATGCTCACACACACACACACACACACACACACACACACACACACACACACAGTTCATAGAGGGAAACATTTATTAAGCTCCAGAAAAGCACATATCAAGAAAAAATGCAGGGGCCCAGCGGGATGGCTCAGTGGTCTAAAGCGCCTGCTTGGGAAAGCTTAGGCGGCTTCAGGGACCATGGTTCGATCCTCGGCACCACATGCTGCGCCAGCCCTGCCCTCTAGGTGGGCTGAGCCGGCCATAAAAATGAGTGAATAAACAAATGAAGGTTCTGAAACAAGAAATAAATAAATAAATAAATAAATTTTTTTAAAAATGCATACCTCTAACTCCTATTTATCAAAAGAGAGATGCATGGGATGTGATGCTCAAAATATGCAAAGGCTCTCTATGAATCACAGACAATAGAAAAATGGGGCCAAATAGACAAACAAGCGACTTGCAGGGGAGGAGACATGAATGGCTAATAAACATATGCCTCACCAGCAACCAGCGAAAGGCAAAACAACCCCAGTAGAGTGCCATTTCATACCTGTCAGGCTGGCAGGAAAACAAAGAAGCCAAAGCAAAGAAGCAGGCTATGAAGCAGAGAGCTCTTCTGCCCTGCTAGTGAGAGGGAGATGGGTAAAAACTCTCTGGAAGAAATTGGGCAGCAATGGAAAATATTGAAGCTGCGTATGCCCCAGGGCAAATTGTGTACCTTTGGATGAGGCGGAGATGGGATGTAACTTCTGGCATTTTGGATTTTGGTCAAGTGCTAAGCACACAGGTGTCTATCTTATTCTTCAAAGTGTGTGTGTGTGTGTGTGTGTGTGTGTGTGAGAAACCCAGGGCCTTGTAAATAAAAGGCAAGCACTCAGCTCTGCCGCTGTGCTGCCACCACCAGCCTCAAAACATTTTTGAAAATAAAAAAAAAAACATTTTTGAAGGTACAGGGTTACTGTGCTAGGAGTCCACATAAAATCACATTAAATCCTGTTCTGCTTCTGCTTCAGGCTCCAGTCCCCAGTACCAGGGATTGAATCAGAGCCTTTACATCAAGCTACTTCCCTGGCCTTTTATATATATTTAAAAAAAAATTGAAATAGGATCTCTCTGTGTCACTAAGTACCCCCTCTATCCCATCCTGGGCTTGAATTTGTGACCCTGCCTCCTCTGCCTCCAAGAGTGCAGGAATTACAGGTATGTACCACCATACCCTACTCGGTTTCCTTATTTTAATAACAGTCTCCGTGTCTAAGTGCCCAGCACAAAGCCTGACTCCTGCCGCAGTGCTCAGTAAAGCTAAAGAATACAAACAGCTCCATCTGGTGTCTCCACCAGTGTCCTAACACGGCTTCTCCCAGCCAGTTGGGGCTCCCCCCACCCCACCAAAGTATGCAGAACCCTGCCCCCCAGCTCTCTCATACCCACATGCATTTGCACAAGTCTTTTCCTAGAATGCAAGCCCTCCCTGTCTCTGCTGGGCCAGAGTCTCTCCCTCTAGTCTAGTCCAGCTCAGACATCACAGCCCACAGAAAGCCCCAGGAGGTCTTTGTCCACTTTCCCAGGCAGAGAATTCCCTCTGCACCTGCCTGTACCACTGCCCATGCTTATCATGTTGTGAATTGTTACACCTGATTAAAAGTCTGTCTTTTGGACCAGTGCACCCCTATTATTGTACCTAACCAGGCCTTAGGAAGGTTTGTTGACTGAACAAAAGGGCTGAATAGAAATAATATTCAGAGACCTGAAGAGGCCTTGCCAAACTCTCAAGAGGAAAGCGACCCCACCACAGGCTGGCTGGATTGACTCCTTGCTCTTCAACAAATGCTCTTAATGGCAGTGTAAACTTTAGAGTCATAGAGATCTATGCTCACATTCGGGCTGAACCACTTGCCAGCTGTGTCCCCACCCCACCCCCACCCCCAAGCTATTATATCACTCTCAGCCTCAGTTTTGAGGTCTGCACAACCAGAACATGCTAGGGCTTATCGCAAGGAGTTGTTTATAAGGACGCAGTGAGATCACAGCAGCGGAATGCGTGGCCCTTTTCTTGGATCAGGTAGCAATTATGTGAAAAGGAAGATGTTTACAGGAGAGGGCAAAATGAACCCAGCTGGATTACCGTGAAAACTGGTGGGCTGAGTAAAAATTACAAGGGTGTCCACCAGCTCTGAACTAAAGCATGTGATTGGAGGGGCCAGCCCGGGATCTGGGAGGGTCAGAGGCACACTCAAGTCAGGGCTCCAAGTGTGCTACTTCCTGTCCCTTGTCCGGTCCTCCCCCCAACACCCACACCTCTAGAGGTGATGGGCCGCAAAGCATCCCAGAATCACACAGCTTCCGCTCTATCTTTCCATATCCGTCGTGGCCCCCTCCATTCTGTCCTCTCATGTATTCCAGAGATCCCAATCTGGGCCTGTCTCTTCCTTGTCGGCATCCATCTGTACAGGCGACAGAGCTTGTGGCACCTTCCCCAGGGATGCGTCTGAAGTGCTTTACCAAATGCACTGTATATACTGCCTATGCAAAATCCACATATGTCCACTTGTTGGGAGCTTCCATCAAAGCAGCACACGGGCTCACCCATCGATTATGGTCCAGATTCAAGATGACGAACTGGCCAACCTTATGTACTGTAGATGCAAACAAATAGACAAAGTTGACAGCACTGTAGAGTCACTGCAAAAGAACAACGCCCTGTGCTTCAAGAGTTCTGAGAAGGTTTCCAAGCTAATGAACAAATTCTATTTGGTCAAGGTGTCACTGGATAATGTAATATTATCCCGGCAAAAAGGACATTCAAGCTGGGCGTGGTGGTGCACGCCTATAATCCCAGCACTTGGGAGGCCGAGGCAGGAGGATCAGTGTGAGTTCAAGACCAGCCTGGGCTACAAAACTGAGCTCAAGGCCAGCCTGAACTGCATAGCGAGACCCTGTCTTGGAAAAAAAAAAAAAAAGGACATTCACCATTGATGCCACTATGTTCCGTGAAAATGGTCACACAAGGCCAGAGTCTTTCTTAATGGCTCTCAGGAAGGTCACTAATGACCACTTTGCAGCTAACGCTAAAGGACACTCTGGAATCATCTTATCTGACCTCTTGGCAATTCTCAACTCCATGGAAACTTCTGTTCGCTTCCATTTCGCCGCCCTCTAGTTTTGTGGTCACTTCTTCCCTTCCTTGGCCATCTCATGTTGCCCTCCTGGGCTGTGAAAGTTGGAGGTGAAGACTACCAGAGTCCACCTATCCTCCGGCAACGTCCACTGTGTGGAATCCACTGCTGCTGTTGCTGTGGGTTATGCTAGTGACCCCCGTATGCTTATTTCTAGCCCAGTCCAACTCCTGCCAGGACTTCACTAAGCATGGAGCTGCTTTCTGGCATCTGCCAACCTCTCTCCCTATGAGTTCTGTCCGATAACTTTCAAAGCACAGTTCAACCATAGCACCCCCTCTCCTTCTTCCTGCCTCAAGGTGGCCCACCAGGCCCTGCGCCTGGCCCTGCCCAGCTCTCCAGCCTCCCAGTCTGCCCTCCTGCCCCTTCTTTGCCTTCAGCTCCTTCTGCCAACTTCTGGGTCCTTGAATCCCCTCTCCTGACACACCAGGGCTTTGCACACCCCGGGTTTCTTCTGTGAACACTTTCCTCTGTCTCCTCACCTTCTGGGCCCGGTTAACTTTTTCTATGGCCACTTAATGTCACTTCCTTAAAACTGCCCCTCACAGTACATACCCACGGCCTTCGTGGCTTCCCTTTGTGGTCACTGGGTGAATGGATCATGGTTCCAGAGCTGGAGACCCAGGTGCAGAGGGGACATCGCTGGTTCTGCCCACTGCTGCGTCCCTTCCCTTTCCTATCAAGGGGCCCAGCACACAACAGGCACTCAGTGAATGCCCAGTGAATGAGTGGATCCAGTCAGCTCATACACCTCCTCTGATGAAGGCATTGTTTTTGGACACTTAGTTTCAATATTTATGTCCACTTGCACATGTAAAAATTTGAGAATTTTGCCAGATACTTTTCTTTATGTATTTGGTATAGGGTCTCACTATACAACTTGGACTTGCAGAGATCCTGCTGTTTCAGCCTCCCCAGTGCCAGGATTACAGGTGTGCACCACCATGCCTGGTCTAAGCGGCCGGCTCAATGTGCCTGGGGGCAGGGCCAGCACAGCATGTGGTGCTGGGGGTCGAACACGGGTCCCTGCTCTTGCCTGAGCAGTTCTCAGTCTGCTGATCTATCTCTCCAGCCCTTTGCCAGATACTTTGAATATTCCCTCATTTAATTCTCCCAACTACCTCTGGAAAAGTTCTAGTATCATGTCTATATGACATCTAAGGAAATAGGCTCAGAAGACTAAGTAACTGGCCAACATTACAGAGTGTGTAAGTGGTAGAGCCTGTGCTGAAACCCTTGTCTGTTCACTTCTAAATCCTGGACTAGGGGCAGCCAAATAGCTCAGTAGATTAAAGCTCCTGCAAGCAGGTGCAGGGGCCAAGGGTTCGATCCCTAGGCCTGCAGTGCTGTCCCCACCCCCGGGGTACACTGAGATGGCAACTGAGACTGGGCATGGAGGCACATGCCTGTAATCCCAGCTCTTGGGAGTCTGTAAACAGGCAAATCATTATGAGTCCAATCTAGTAGTGTGACCCTGATTACCCTGTAGAATAGCGTAGACCCTTCCCTAAAAAAAAAAATCCTGGACTTTATGACCACTATACTACCCCGACTCATCCATGCAGAGGGTGTTTCATAGCAGTGTAAGTGACCAAAGCTTTTGTCTCTCATGTGGGTGGAGGGGCCCTCCAGAGGATCGAAGTGAACTTCAGAACCTGGTCTAAGCGAGCTGCCCAGGCTGCAGGTGTGGCACTCAAGGATGCCGGGATGACTGGAGCAGTGGGGGAGGGGCTGGGAAGAGTGAGAACTCCCGAGCAGTGCTTGTGCAGGTGCTCCTGCAGGGCTGTGCCCGTCAAGGAGAATGAATAGCCGAAGCGTGCAAACCTGGCTTCTGCTGCAGAGACGTTTGAGAACCAAAACACGCAGAATGTGGCTGGCGTCAGATGCCCTGCATGGTGGAGGGGCCAGGGATGCCTGGCAGAGGACAGCCCCCGCTTCCTGGTGGGCCTGGAGGAAGACGGTGCAGCCTTAGTGGAGTCGGAACCGCTGAGGATGTTTCGATTCCAGCTCTGCAGTTTCTCTTGCACCCAGCCCTACTGTTTACTGATTCTCTAAGCTCCTAAGTCAACGTCATGGAAACCTCATTGGTGCCAGGGTGTGGGCATGGGAAGTCCATCTAGGACAGTTCATAGGCCAGGGACTGTGACAGGGAAGGGTGCTGGGAACACAGATAAACACAAGGATGAGCTACTGCTCCCAGGGGAGGGGGCAGACACAGCAGCAATGCCTGGGTCCATGGGGCTCCCCTGTGTGTCAGCCCTGTGTGAGGCATCGCCCAGTTGGTTGCTGAACAGAAGCTGGTAACTACACTAAGACTGAGGTGGTGGTCATGGGACCCGGGCATCCGGCACAGGGAGACACTGTCTCCAGGAAGGCTTCCGAGGAGATGACCACCGCATGTATCTCAAAGGAGGGGCGAAAGCACAGCCAGACAAAGAGGAACGGGTCCAGGCAAAAGCATGAGATGCCTGTGTTGCCCCCTGGGAGTTACTGTCCAGCACCCTTGGGCATGTGGAGGGGCGATGTGAGGGAGGGGAACAGGAAAAGAGGCTGAGCTGGGTCACGAGGGCCTGAGAGCGCAGGCCTCTGGGGGCTGTCTCTTGAGTCTTGTCTCTTTCTCTGGAGAAAGAGGCTGGGTTTAAAGGGAACAGACCAGAGACTGGGAAGTGACCAGGAAGCAGGAAAGGGAGGGCAGGAGCTAGGGGGCAATTTGGTCCCAAAGACTGGGCTGCTGATATGGGCTTTTGGGTTGGGGAGTTGGATGCTTTGATGCGCAGCACTAATCCCCTCTTTGGAAACGAAAGACCTTGACTTCAGATGTGGGGAGCTTGCTGGGGGGCTTCCTTCTGCTGTCCGCTCTTTGGGGTCACATCTGTTGAAGACAGGCATCTCAGTAGAGGTGCCGTCCCCTACCCAGGATATCTTATGTTCCATGACTGAGTGAGCATAAAGACCTGGGCTCTAGATGCTTCTCAGAGTGCTATGAAAGGCCTGCCCAGCTGTACAAATCCTCCCCATATTGGAGCTCCCTGCACAGGGTGCCTGACACCTCCCAGGGGCTGGGGACGGCTCCACTGCCTCTCTGTCCCATTTTGCTTCCTGTTCTTCCCTGTCACAGTCCCTGGCCTATGAACTGTCCTAGATGGACTTCCCACACACCGCCACTTCTCAGAGGCTGCTTCCCAGGGAATCCAGCTGGTGACAGGCAGGCTAGGAGAGCACTGGCTGGGTGACCTAGCTGGCTGGTGGGAGGGACCTCGCAGGAAACACGAGTTCGAAAATACCTGTGGGAGGCGCCGGGTGTGGTGGCGCATGCCTGTAATCCTAGCACTTGGGAGGCTGAGGCAGGAGGATTGGTGCGAGTTCGAGACCAGCCTGGGCTACAAAAGTGAGCTCAGGACTAGCCTCAACTGCATAGCGAGACCCTGTCTCAAAAAAGACAAAAAAAAAAGAAAATACCTGTGGGAGAGGAGAGTACGGTATTTAAGGGGGGGGGGGGCAAGACCCCAGGACAGATGGAGAGGCCTGCTCAGCAGCAGAAATTAGAGGCAATTGGGATAGAGATTGGATCAGGAAGTGGGGGAATCACAGTCTTAATCTTTTGCCCCTTTGCACCCCAGAAGGTTGGCTGCATAGAGGAAAAAGATAGAACACCCGTTCCACTGAAGATAATTGCCATAATGCATGATAAATATGGTCACAGCAGCAGGGAGGAACGCAGGGCCTCCATGGGTAAATCGGAGTTTGCCAAGCCTATGTGCCCATAGGAGAAAGTCGTACTGGGCAGAGGACCCAGCTAAGGAATGGTATGAAGGCTGCAGGTGGGATTGCCAGATGAAATACAAGACACGTGGTTAGATGTAAGTCTTACATACGAAATGAATACTTTATTTATTTGTGAGGCGGGCTCTTGCTGTACTGTGCAGGCTGGTCTTGAACTCCTAGGCTCATGTGATCTCAGCCTTCCAAGTATCTGGGGCTACAGATGCACATTGCTTATCCTAACTGAATACATTTTAGTATAAGTATATCCTGCGCAGTTTTGGAGCATATACTTTTGAGAAGTTTTAAAAGGATAAACTTTTAAAAACTGATCATTTTTCTTCTCTCTTTTTTCTCTTTGGTACCGGAAGTTGAACTCAGGACCTTGCATTTGCCAGGCAGTCTATGGATTATTTTGGCCCTTTCTTTCTCCTTCCATACAAGCAGCCCCAGGCACTAGAGAGACCCACACGTCCGCCCGCATTCTCAAGTTCCACCTGACCCTCCTTTGCTCAAGCACCTCCAGGACTTACCGCCCTCCAAACCCTCAGTCATCTGAGGTCTCCATGTTCCACTCTTCAGACTCCCTCTCCCCATCCCCCACCCCTGGACATCAATACTTAGCCTCCTGTCTCTGGCTATGTGTTCTGGCCACTTCCTCTGCACGGAGACTGCACTCCCTGCAAGTCTGCTCTGCCAGGAGGCCTCCTGCGTCTTGTCTCCAGGGTGGGCGGAAGTGGTCACATCTACTGATGAGTAGTAATGGCACTTTGGGCAAGTCCTTTCACTCTTCTGAGCCTCCATCTCTTTGTCTCTAAAATGGGCACAATACCACCTATCATCAGGCATTTCAGTAGTTGGAAAACATCACTCACACCGTAAGGTGTTGCTGTTCTCCTTGCTTGTGGCCAGATCCCTGCTACTCCCAGAACCATAAATACGCATTTGCGGAATTGAATTGCCTCAAAGGTCAGGAGCTTTTACACTTTCACTTGCTTTTCAGAATTATCAGCCTGACAGTGGAACTTAGACAAATTCAATTTCCTGTAGCGAGGTGATATGAAAGGAAATGAACAACGAGGCCACCGGAATTCTGACTGTTTCACTCCCTTAGTTGATAATGGGTCAAACCAGCTTCCCCACGATAGCCCTTTGGAAATAAAAATGGCATCCACCCAGCCTCACCAATGGAAGTGGGTCGTACGCACAGCACAAGTATCTCTCACTCTCAAACCCTCGCAATCCCAGACCCACAAAAGGCGATTTCTGAGACCTATTAGCATAATTACCCAACTGAAACGCTGTGGAGAAGCGATTAGACAAGCCTGTGATTTTTGCACAGTTATTTGTCTCAAACAAGTCACCTGAAGTTCACCTGCCATCAGGATTCATGGCTGCATCCCGTAATCGCAGGGAATTATTTTGTTAATAACAGAGGTACCTTGATCTAATTTAGTTTTAATGCCAGGAGGTGCCCTCCCACAATAATCAGCTTCAGGGCAATTCTAATTTCCAGGTTTGTTACACGTTCTGGAGAGAAGGTTCGATGCAAGGCGGCTCAAGTTACCTCTTTATCACCCCAAGTCATCTAGGGCTGAAATGGATCCTCCATCTACATGTTTGCAGAAAAAGGCAGGGGGAAGCCAAGCTCCAGGAACCTAGGTTGGCCTCCCAGCCAAGAGGAAGAATGGGTTGAGATCGATCCACGAGGCATTGGTGAGGAGAGCCCTCATTTTCCTCGCATTCTCTCATTTCATTTGTTCACTCCATTTCTCGGTTCTCTTTCCTGAGCAAAACCTCATCTCTGCTATTATTTGAATGCAAATAATGATAACACGTATGCAGGTCTATTCTAGGCACTTTAACACTTAGCAACTTGTTATATCCTGGGAACAAGATGAGTGCTGCTATTGTACCCATTTTAGCAATAAGAAAACAGAGCCTGAAAAGTTAAGGAATTTCCCTCAGGCTGGGCATAGTAGTGCAAACGTGTAATCCCAGTTACTTGAAAAATCACCTGAACTCTAATCCTAACCCTAGATTATTATTTTTTTTAACCTCTGAAGTTCTTTATTGAGACAGGCCAGGGAATTTAAAGAGACCCTGTCTCAAAATAAAAAATAAAAAGGGCTGATGATATAGCTCAGAGGTTCAGATGTAGAGTGCTTGGCTAGCATGTACGACATCCTAAATCCATTCCCCAATGAGAGAGAGAGAGAGAGAGAGAGAGAGAGAGAGACAGACAGACAGACAGACAGACAGGCAGACAGACTGAGACAGAGAGACAGAGAGACAGAGACAGAGAGACTGCTGCCTCAGGTCACACAGATAGAAAGGGGCATGGCTGGCTGCCACCCTCTCCAACTACCCATGCGAGGTAGAGTCCTGAGCCCACCAGGAATTTATGGCACAAAGCTGCTAGGAAATTATCATTAGCCTCATTATATGAGGAGGAAACTGAGTTTTAAGAGAGCATTGATTTGGTTCAGGTCAATGCAGTGGGTGAATGGCAGATGGGATTTGAATTCTGAGGTTCTGATTCTAAACTTAGCGCTTCCTTGGCCAAAGCCAAGTCGTCGGTGAGGTGCTTTGGCAGAGGCTGGTCGCAGGGTAGTTAGCCACGTTCTCAAGGGCCGGCTGCCAGCACTGCTGTCGCGACCTGCTTTGGGGCAGTGCCTCTTCCCACCCCCCACCCTATGCCCCAGAAACCAAGTGTCCTTTGTTGTCATTCCATCTTACCAAACAAAACCCACTTTCACATTCCTATTTATTCACTCATGTGTTTATGCTTTCAACAGAGGGCTGCCTGCTTGGCAGGAAGGGCCAGGAGGTCAACTGGCTTTGTCCCTCTGTCTCCCCTGGGGCCCTCAGCCCGAACAGAGCCTCTTTGCTCCTGGGTTCCTAGAGCCAAGCACCCTGCTCTGCTGATGGCAACTGTGTCTGCCGCGCTGTGTAGAGAGCTAAATGGCCACCTGGGACCTCCACACTATGGCTCCCTCCAGTACCTCTCATGCCTTGTCGGCAGCATCAAGCGCCAAGCCCTAGCGGTACGGTGCGCTGCGGTGGGGTGGGTATCAGGAAGGTCAGCCCTCCCCCACCCCACCCCCGCGCCCCTCCCCCGGTTGGGGGATGAGCCATCCAGAAGCCCGGGCCACAGCGTGCGGAGGCCGCGTATGTGCGCATGCTCAGGGCGGCGGGTCACTTCCCTGCCAGGACCGGCTACTCCTCTGGGCTACTCCTCCGTCCAGCGGCAAGTTTGTTTTCTCTCATCTTCTCTCTTTTCTAAAGTCACACGTTTCTCTTTTTTTCCTCCCCTCCTTCCTCCAGCAAAAGTTCCCGGTCACCATCCAGGGAGCAGGAAAGGCTTCCTGCAGGCAATATGCAAGGAGTGTGAGCGGGAATTGGTGTGCAGGGGGGCACAGGTAGGAAGGAGGCAGCATGTTAGGGCCAGAAGAGGGGCGGAGGAGACTCCTAGAGAGGCCTGCTGAGCCCCAGGGTTTGTGTTGCGGTCTGGCTGAGGTGGGGCTGCCTGTTGGTGCTCACTCCAGGGAGGTCAGTGTGCTGTCCAGGGCTTGGACAGTGGGTGGACAAGGTCCCGAGTGGGGCTGTGAGGGGGCTGCAGCTGGATGCTGAGGGTGGTCTGCAGCCCATGGAGGACTGAGGCAGGGAGGCAGGAGGCCAGGCCCTTGCTTGTAGCTTTGTCTGGCCGCCCAAGATTGGGGCACCCCTTCCCTCCTCTTCAGCCCCCTCCCCTTCCCTGACACAGTGCAAGCAGCCTGAGTCCCTCAGAAACACAGCACGGGAACAGAGAAGGGGCTGCCCACCTAGCAGAAGAGGCTCCTGACTTCGCCTCCGTGGCAACCGGTCAGGAGGAGATCCAGACCGTACCTCCCCTGGACATGGCTTCCTTGCAGGGCCACCATCCAAAAAGAGGCTGCTAGTGCACAGACAGCAGCTGTAACCCCTTCCAGCACCTTCGCCAACTCCTGCCTCTCAGGAGCCCTTCTGGAGCCTGGACAACCTTCCCCACCCGCCCCCAGGGCCTGGGCAGTGGGGAGGGAGAGAGGTCCTCTGCCCAGACCCCAGCTCTTCTGTCTGGCTGCAGCTTGGTCCCCAGCCCAGTGGTGGCCAAGAACCTCTCCGTAAACTTCATGGGCCCAGGGCCAGGTCAGGTGCAGGGTGAGCCTGGCATTGAGGATGGAGGGGCTGGGGTGCCTGCTATTTCGGCGCAGCTTGCGACTGTCCTTTGTTGCTCACACCCCTTCCACGGGGCCTGCCCACCCTAGCGCAGCGGCTCTCGGCTGGGCCAGTGGGCAAAGTCCACAAACCACGTTGCTCATCACATGGATAAATATCTTCTAGCACACAGAACAACAGCCCCCACTCAGCAAAGCACGTCCAAGGTGAGAGACCCTGCCCCAGGACAGAACCCCTCCCCCAGAGCGTCCCCTCATCTTCGGCCCCCAGGCTAGGAACCTCCAAAACTCCTTCCCAGCTCTACACAGTACACAGACTCCCTTGCAATAATATTGCCTTCGGGGCTGGTGGGATAGCCCAGCGGTCTAAAGCACCTGCTTAAGCAAGCTTAGGCAACCTCAGGGACCGCAGTTCGATCCCCGGCACCACAAGCTGCACCAGCACCACCCCCAGGGCAGGCTGAGCCAGCCATAATATACATAAAGTTTATATATATATATACTATATAGCCTTCCTTGCTGTACCCCCCCAACAAGACCCACCCCTGCCAGCCACAAGCCCCAGGAGTGGCCTTCCTATGCTACCTCTGATCACCCCTTTTTTGGTGAGTACCAGGAATCAAACTCAGGACCTTGTACTTTCCAGGCAGGTGCTGTACCACTGAGCTATATATATCCTCAGTGCCACCTCTGACTCTCTGATCTTTTGATCAGCATGCAGCCAGCTTGACCCCTTCTGAGATCCGGTTTACCTTTTTTTTTTTTTTTTAAATTTTTTTTTTCTTGTTTCAGAACCTTTGTTTGTTTATTCACTCATTTTTATGGCCAGCTCAGCCCTCCCCGAGGGCAGGGCTGGCATAGCATGTGGTGCTGGGGATCAAACTGTGGTCCCTGTAGCCGCCTAAGCTATCCTAAGCAGGCGCTTTAGACCACTGGGCCATCCTGCCGCCCCCTGGTTTACCTTTTTATTTTATTTTATTTTTGTCTTTTTGAGACAGGGTCTCACTGTACAGTTCAGGCTGGCCTTGAGCTCAGTTTTGTAGCCCAGACTGGTCTCGAACTCTCACAGATCCTCCTGCCTCAGCTTCCCGAGTGCTGGGATTACAGGTGTGCGCCACCACGCCCGACTGGTTTGCCTTTTTAGACCAAGAAAAGAAGGGGTGTCCCCCTACCGGCCTCTGCCTCCTCCTGGAACAGGTTCCTGGCACTCCCTGAGGCCTGAGTAGTCACACACAGTGGAAAGCACGTGATATCTGAAGCGACAGAGCCAGAGTTCCAATCCTGACTCTGACAAACTCCCCCATAATAGGACTATGGCCATTGACAAACCTCTCTGCCTCAGTTTCCTCCTCTGTGAAACGGAGAGAAGCGGCCCAGGGAGTGCTTCGAGCTCCTGAGTCCCCGCTTGCCCTGTTCCCTTGGTCCACATCTTGAGTCATTCCTGCCTCCAAAGCTGAGCTGGAGCTGGGTTGCCAAGGACACGGAGGCAGGGCTGTCACTGTCCTGTGGCTCCCAACCTTGGGCCCTCTCCTTTCCCAGCTCCTCAGCCTCCTCTTGAGCTCGGCTTCTCCTGCTGGAGCTGGACCTCCTAGCTGTGGGTAGGGGTCTTAGGAATTCTGGGGAGACTCAGAGCAGCTGTGTCCATTCCCTGTCTGGAACCATACATGTCTCCCCAAAGCACAGGATGAAGCCCGAGTCCTGCCCTGGCGTCCAAGGCCTCTATCCTCCTCAGGCTTCTTCCCCATCCCTGCCCACATAGATGTGGGATATAGCTATTAAGTTGCTAGAGGTTCCCAGGGAGATTACGGTGTGAGCTCAACCCCGGGCCTCTGCCTACCCTCCCCTGGACCCCCTCAGGTTCCCCTTCCAACCTGCTGAGCTCTGGTCATCCTTCTGCTGGGACTCCCTCTCCAGGGCTGGAGTTGTGGCTGCCATGTGAGTTTGGGGCACCTGTTCTAGCCCTTCCTGACGTAGCGCCCCAGGCTGGTGCTTCCTGGGCCTCTAGCACCCAGCGCAGGGCTGCTGTGGAGGGGAGGCTGGCAGCGAAGGTGGCAGAGGTGAGTGTGGGCCAGCTGTCCTCCCATCTCAGCGGCTGGCCCCAAGAACCACCTGCTGGGGCACACGTGAGAAGGAAGGCAGAAGGGGTCCAAGCATTTTAGTGTCCAGCCTCTCTGCTCGAACTCAGTGTCAGTCTCTAGGGCAAGTCCAGGCACTGTCAAGGACTAGAACTCTCTGGATGACCAAGGGCAGGCCCAGGTCCCCTCCTACCCCCCAGGCACAGTGGCCACCCTGCCAGGTGAGGCCCGCTCCTACCCGAAGATTCAAGCCCTTTCTAACTACACCCCCTTGTGTTGTGTTGCTTTGATGGGGGCCTTTGTACCTTGCAAAGGTCATTCAATCATTTAGAAGTCATTCAACAAATGCTCAGGGGGGCCCGGCAGGATGGCTCAGTGGTCTAAAGCGCCTGCTTAGGAAAGCTTAGGCGGGTGCAGGGACCGCGGTTCGATTCCCAGCACCACATGCTGCGCCAGTCCTGCCCTCGGGGCAGGCTGAGCCGGCCATAAAAATAAATAAATAAAACAAACAAAAGGTCTGAAACATGAAAAAAAAAATGCTCAGGGAAGAGTGCTGGGAGCACAGAGTTGAAGCTGCGAGATGTGTACAGCAGGGATAGACACACTGACAGGGTGACCTCAAGGTGACTGCAGACACACCGACAGGCTGCCCCAGAGCCCTGTGTGTGAGAGGTGGGGAGGTGTTAGCCACAGGGAATTGGCCTTCCTTGGCGTGGGCTGGGGCCTGCATGGAGCAAAGGAGGCAGGAACAGAGTTAAAGTCGAGGCGCTGTGGTCTTGCTGTGCACAGCAGGCCCTCTTGTTGTGGCTGGGTGTGCTTAAGGAGGTGTCCAGGAGCCCCCTGAGGGCAGGTGAAGGAAGGCTGCAGGGACAGAGCGATGCAGTGACTGAGACAGAGGTGCCCAGAAATAGAGGCAGAAAGGCAGAAGGGAAGAGAGGGAGAGAGATCAGGACAGAGGCAGGAGACAGCTGGGTCACAGAGGTAGGGAGAGAGAGGGAGGGAGGGGGGAGAGGGAGGGAGGGAGGGAGGGAGAGAGAGGAGAGAGGCTGAGAGCCAGAGAAGGAGAAGCAGTGCATCCAAAAGCCACAGTGCCCTCCCTCTGGGCTCCCAGGACCCCTACAGGAGCTCCAGGAAGGGTGACAGCCACCCTCCCCCTACACCACACAGAGCTGAAATAGGAAAGACAAAGGGTCCCAGATCAGGGTAAGTGGCAAGAGCTTTGGGCCTCGGAGTCCCTCTGCCCAGCCCTGGAGGGAGTGGCTGTCCTGGACTCCCACTGCTCAGGAGTCAGGGACCTAGGCTCCGTGCCCGTTCCGTGTGCACCCCCTGCCCCCCAGGGCTTCCTACTTGCACAGCCTCTTGCTGCAGTCTGCCCCCCCACCCCGCCCCACCCCAATATCCTTTTTCAATGCTTAAGCACTCAGCCCAGCATCATCCAGCTGGAAGCAGGAGGGAGGGGAATCAGGGCAGAGATGGGACAGCAGGGGACAGGCATCCGGGTCATTTCAGGAGCTGCAGACCCTCAAGCTGGGCACATAGAGTGCATGGGGCCCCAGAGGACATGAGGGACCCCGGCACCCCCACTTGGGTACAGGGTGCATCTCCTGCAGCCACAGGGCCCCTCCCACGGGTGCCTTGTACACAGCCATCGCGGTGCTCTGCTTGCCTAGGGAATGTAGGTCACCGGCTGCAAAGCCTGGGGTTGTGGTGATCCAGCCATCCAGGACAGAGGACGGCACAGGGCTGGGATTGGACGGGAAGCCGCCCTCCCTCCGCTTCCTCTGCCCCACAGGCTCCTGCTTTCCCCAGCATGCCACCTGCCTCGGTGGGCTGCTCAGGGCTGTCTCCTGGGGGGTGGAGGTGGGGGTGGGGAGAGACCCCCTAGGCTGGGCAGCGGAGTGGAGGCCTCAGAGAAGGCTCCTGTCCTTCTGCCCTGGCCAGCATGGGTGGTGCACGCCTGAAATCCCAGCCACTGGGAGGCTGAGGCTGAGGCTCGCCACAAGTTCGAAGCCAGCCTTAGCTCAGGGTACCTCTCAAGATCATATCGGGAAAGACTGTTGGAGATTTCCCTGAAGAAGACATCACATTAATGTGCAGGTGTAAGGTATAGCAAATCCAGGACATGGACGATGAGCTGGATCCTTACCCCACATGCCAGCCACCATATTTTCAGCCTAGGTGGGTCCAATGGCTCCCAGTCCAAAGGCGGAGACCAGTCTGGAAGAGCATGCAGTGGGACAGCAGGGAGCCCAGGTCCCCAGGGAGCCCATCCTGTTGTCATGGAGACTTCCTAGAGATGACCCCAGCTGTGCTCTCAGCATGAGCAGGATTGGCCAGGTGGGGGGCTGGAGCGGAAGTGGAGGGGGCGGAGTGCCCCAGCAAAGGTTACTGGGGGGAGGTTGTGGGGGGCACCGGGGAGGCCGGAGGCCTGTGTCAGCTGGGGCTCAAGCCCTGTTAAGGAGTTACATTCTATCGTGCTGCAGTGGGGTCTGGAAGATAGCTCAGCTCAGTGGAATAAGTGCTTGCCTGCCAAGCACAAGATCCAGAGTTCGATCCCTGGTACCACCAAATAACAATAATAATAGTAGTAATAATAACAATAATAATGTTATCCTGCTGCAGTGGGTAGGAAGTGGTACAGAGTGAGGTGGGGTCAGGTGGAGGTGGGGAGCCCCAGAAGGGGGAGACCCAGCTGTCCAAGGTGGAGCTGAGTCACGGTGGGTGCTGGGAGATAGAAAAGAATTCTGGACCCTTTCGGAGGTAGGGTGGATCTTTTTTTTAAGATTTTAAAAATTTATTTCTCTTAAACCTCATTTATTTGTTTGTGTTATGGCTGGCTCAGCCCGCCCTGGGGTGGGGGTGGGGGGGCGCAGCATGTGGTGCCAGGGATCAGGGAGCGGTCACAGCGCTTACTTTAACTTTCCTCCGCAGGCGCTTTAGACCCCTGAGCCATCTCGCTGGCCCAGTAGGGTAGATCTTGAGTGGGTCCAGAACCTGCTCTTCTGTCTGCCATCTTCCCATCATGCAATGGGGGTTAGACAGAAGAGCCAGGAGGGATCCTTCCCATGGCTTCTCCAGGTGGTTCCTGGGAGGAGTTCCAGCTGGGAGGGGCCCAGCTGTGCCTCCAGGAGACTCAGAGTCAGCTGGAAGCCAGGTCACCCAGCGGGAGGCACAGGCAGAACAATGGGAACGGGCCCAGGGAGGCCAGGCTGGAAGAGGAAGCCTGGCACAGCTTGGCACAGCAGGGCCTGGTGGGAAGGGCCTGCCTGCATTCTTGGAATCAGGGGGGTTTGGGCAAGTGCCTCAGTTTCTTCACCTGCAAAATGAAAGCTAAATAGTGTACAGGGAAATGCAGTAGATGGGGGGAAAGCCTGGGGGAATCAGATGGATTTAACAAAGCTCTGTGACTCCACATGGGCCCTGAATAATTAAAAAAAATTATTCGAGATTATTTCTTTGGTACAGGGTCTCACTAGGCAGCTTGGACTCATAGCGATCCTCCTGTTCCAACCTTGGCAGCGCTGGGGTTCAAGGTGTGTACCACCACACCTGGTTTTGGTGGCTAGCACAGTGCTCCCAGGGTTCAGGAGCCAGTGTGACATGTTATACCAGGGACTGAACCTGGGTCCTTGCACTTGCCAGTCAGGCACTTAGACTGCTGAGCTATCTCCCCAGCCCGGGCTCCTCAATAAGAAGAAGTAATTCATACCTGGGCTCTGCAATTCTCCCCTGGTTGGCTGTGGAATGAAAGATCCAGTTCCCCTGGAGGGTGAGGGTGGAACTAGGCCTGAGCACTGGGCGCCCTGTGAACAGCGCTTTCCAGAAGCTAGTGTGCACACAGGAGCCCTGAGTGCACCCCGCGCCCGGGGTCCTGTGCCAGGAGGATCAGCCTAGCCCGCTCACCCCAGGCGCAGGCCTTTGCTGCCACCTCTCCTCCAGCTGTATCCCCGACCCTCTTGGGCAGGGGCAGGGAGCACCCCACCCAGAGCTAGGCCTTGCTGCTGTGCCTGCCTGGCTGTGCTTCCTGCTCTCTCTCTTCCGCACTTGGTGGGGCAAGAACAGGCCCCATCCACCAGCCCCTCATCCCTGGCTCTGGGAAGTCCAGGGGCCCAGGCATGGCTGGCCAGCAGCACAGAAACTCCCTGGGCATGGAAAATGGCCGTGGGTAAGGGGCCAGAAGATCCAGGGTTGGGTGGAGGGCCTAGCAGAGAGGTGAAAAAAAGCAGGCTCCTGGGGGTGGGGCATGTTCAAGGCACAGTGTGCTCACCAGTGGGGGGCTTGGGGCTTGGAGCCTTGACGGCTTCGCCTGAGCAGAGGATGACTCCTTCCTGCAAGGAGTCCGTGACTCCGTGCATTTCACGTGGAGCCCAGTACACAGCAAGTTCTCAGTACGTGGGGCTCTGCTGCCCTAGGGAGCAGGGTCTCGTCCTCCTTTCTGTCTGACAGGGCCCGAGACTGTGGCAGGAACCCCATCCTGGCATCCCTTCCATATTGTGGGCTGGCCAGGCTGCATTACCTCACTATGGATGGGGAAACTGAGGCCCAACAGGGGCCCTGCAGGAGCAGCGAGGGCCTGGGAAGCTCCTCCCAAGTCCTGTTTCACAGATGTAGCCTCAGAGAGGGGCCAACCTAGCAAGCCCTGGTCTAGAGAACAGGCTTGTCGGTGGGTCGATCCCACGCAGTTCCCAGCTTGGCCCAGTTTCCTCATGGCGTGGCTTTGGGCAAGTCACACAGCCCCTGCGAGCTTGGGGTTCCTCATCTCTAGTATGAGAAGTACCTCAGCAGCTTGTGGGAAGGGGGAAGAGGTGATGAGTGGCGAGGAACGTAGCTGGGCACCTCACGGTGGCTTCTGAGTTCAGCCTCCACATGCTACCAGCTGAGGCAAATGTCTACAGTGGCATCTGCGGCCTCACCCTCTTGTTAGGGCATGGAGCCCTGCATAGCTTCTGGCCCAAAATAGCTCTGCCTTTAAACCAACACTTCCCGCTACAGCTGCTCCTGCCATTTGCCATCCCTAACTGGACTGCTGTGGCTCCTGCCACATGGTCGTGCTCATCCCCTGAGCCACCTGAGCAAACACTCCCCAGGAGGCAGGATTTTTCCAGGGCATCTGGAGGGGCCCCCAGGAGACAGCCCCAATGCTCGGAGGGCAGTCACACAAAGATCTCAGGCTTTGCAGCCAGAGTGACACAATGTACTCTGGGCCAGCCAGTCTCTGAACTCTCCTGAGCCTCAGTTTCCTCATCTGGAAAATGGTCTGCCTACAAGGTTTATGAGGATTCGAATAGATCATGCACATAACAGGTATTTCGTGGAGCATGGCACATAGCAGGTGCTCAGTAAATGAAAGCAGTTGCTGTGTATCTCTGCCACGCTTGGGATTTCACAGAATCACATCCCTCTGCCTCCCTCCGGGCCTCTCAGGGAACCTGAACAGATTTCAGGGGATTGTCAGGAGGAAACTAAAGGTTCTGAGGTTCTGAGCTGTCTGTTTACTCCCAGGGTTTCCAGAGCAACAGGTCCCTTCCAGAGCATCTCTCAGAGCCGTCCGCTAGGCCCAGCTCCTTCTCATGGGCATCGGATCTCGCCAGTGAGTATCCAGCCCCACCAGCCTTCCCCTCCCCTTTGTGCCCCGAGACACCAGATGGTGGCAGGCAGGGAAGGCCTGACTCTGCCCCTTTATCAGATGAGCAAGTTGAGTCTAAAAGCGGCAGGGACAGACTCCAGGCCCCCACAGACACAGGCAGCTGTGGGGAGGCTCGGGTCACAAAGAGGGAAGAGGGTGCCGAGTGCCCCGTTGACTTTGAGTCTTAGATGCTCAGAACCTGGACATTCGGGGCACCTTCAAGTGACAGCCATGGAAACAGAAGCCCAGAGAAGGAGGTGTTAGAGGGTGTGCAGATGTCAGAGATATCGCCAAGGTTAGGGCCGGAGGTGCCCTCAGCACAGGGGAGGACAGGATCCCTGAGGACCCAGACAGGGTCCTGGCTCGCTGTCCGATGCAGGCCCCCTCTTCCTAGCCAGTCACAGTTAGACAGGGAGGCTGTGTTTTTTTGATGGACAGATCCTGTCTAATCTTCACTAGACAGATGGGGAAACTGGGGCCTGTGTACTCAGGTTCTGCAAGGGTCAGCGCATAGCTTCCTTGCCTTCTGGCTTCTGACCAGACATAAAGAATGCCAGCATCTGTGTCTGTTCTTCCGTCAGCTATGCTCCGGGTGCTCCTTGGCCCTTACAGAAGGGGGTCTTCCTTAGGGGCCACTGACAAGGCTCGGCCCGGTGTTATTGTGGGATCACCCAAAAGTGTAGTTGAAGGGGGTCTCACTCAGCCAGAAGCAGGGCACCCGGACTGCCACTCCCAGCTCAGCTGCCTCCAGCTTTGTCACCATCAAGGCCCCTGAATTTCCCAAATGTCTTAGCTTTCTGATCCTTGGCCAAGAGCATCCTTCTAGGTTTGAGGATCTGAGAGACCTCAGAAGGACCCGAGCCGCCACACCCATGGGCCTGCTCCCCCACCCCGTGCCTTTCCTCACCTCTCAGCCTGCATTCAGTCACCCCTCACTTGTTTAGCAAGTATCTGTCAGGCACTTTCCGCCAGGAAGAGGGATGCTGTGGGCCTACTGGGCGCCTAGAAGTTAGTGGGGGCTACGCGGGGTAAGCATGTTGTGATGTAGCGTGTGGACAGGAATGGGTCCTCCCAGGGATGACAGGCTGAGAGTGGGGTCTAATTTGATGGATTAGAAGAATGTGGCCTACAGAGTAGTTGATCTTTTGCACAATAACAGGGATAAGGAAGAAGAGTTAGCTCCAGGTGGTGGAAATGGCAAGTGCAAAGGTCCTGGGGTTAGAAATAGTTTGGGGAGTGTAGAGAAGGCCAGATCAGTACAGGTGAATGTAGAGAGGGAGGAGAAGTCAGAGGGGTTTAGAGAGGTAGGAGAGGCAGACCTGGGTGATAGGGCTTAGGGGCAGCAGAGAGGAGCAGAGGTCTAGGAGAAGCTGCCAGAGAAGGGAACCTCAAAAGAAACGGGAGTGAAGCATATGCTATTCCAGAAGCCGCATGCGGAGAGCGTCCCAAGGAGAGACTGTTGGCAGCCACCCTCTCTGACTCATAGGACGTAGCCCTGGCCTTGTGGAGGTCTCTGACCTAATGGGACAGAGGGCCCACTGGAGCACCCGCTGCCTCTGTCTATGTGCAGTCCCTGAGGAATGGCCACGTGGGCTTAGGCAAAAGCCTGAAGAGCAAACACCTGCAGGCTGGGAGGAACACCTTCCCTGGCTGTGCCCCAGAGCCTCCCAGCAAGGGCCTGGCCTCCGCCCCTCTCCCACCTGCCCTGCTCCCAAGGCCTCTCTGCCTCTCAGCCTCTGGCGCTGCCTGGCTGTGTCCAGGAGGTCAGTGGCAGCTCCCACAGCAGGCAAGACAAGGGCTCCTATGAGTGCAGGGGGTGGGCGGTCCCCACGAGGACTCATGGGGGGGAAGCCTCAGTTTCCAGTCTTGCCTTGCCCAGAGGCTGTTGTTACCAGACCTGAAGGCTACAGGCTCCAGAACCACCACTGGGTGGGGCGTGGAGATCTCAGGACCTTGCTCCCCACTGTCTTGGAGACAAGGGTCTGAACCCCTCACCGGGCAGCATTCAGCCATCCCCTGAGGCCAGTTCTGTGCCAAGTTTCAGGTAGACAGTGCCTGAGGCACACAAGCCTGTCCCACCCCCAGGCTCCCCTGGGGGACTCAGATCCGTTGTCCCTCTCCTGTTCCAGGCTAGGAAGTTTTCCAGGGCAAGGGCTCCTCGCTCTTTCCTTTTCTCTCTCCTGCCTCTCCAGCCACTAAGCACCACTGTTCTCTAGGACTTCGCGGCTCTCCTCCCTGCACTTTTTATTTTATTTATTTATTTTTGTGGAACCGAGAATTGAACTCAGGCCCTTGCCAGACAAGTGCTTATTCTACTGAGCTATCTCCCCAGCCCTCCTCGCTGCACTTCTGACCCGGACCCACAGCTCAGCACCTGGGGGTGGCCACAGGCCACCTGACTGCCGGAAGGCATCTGCAGCTGAGCCCGGACCAGTTCTCCTGGGAGCCGGCGCTGGAGCTCAATGTGGCAAGGCCTCTCCCTGGAAGAAGCTGGGCTGCTGCAGGAAGAGGGGAATTTGGCCTTGACTCTAAGCCAGACAGACAGGCCTGGCGGGAATGGGGGAGTCCAGAGGGAGAACTCTATTTTCTTAGTGCAGATTGTGGCCCCAGGAGGACCTATGCCCCTAAAAGGCCAACCCAAGCTGGGGTGAGGTGGCCCCTCCACCGCTCACCTCGAGAAGCCATCGGGGCTCTCCTCCATAGGCCCCTAAAACCCTCTGTCCCCCGTGCCTAACCTCACTCCTGCCCTCCTGCTGCCCTCTGTTGCCCAGAGACAGCCACTGTGTGCCAAGCAGCCTGGCAGAATGCGCTGCAGCCTGGCCAGCTGGGCAGTCCAGAGAGCTCGGTTCCCTGAGTCCCTGGGGTCCCAGGCTGGCTGAGTCTGTCATGGAGGAGCCCTCGTGAGGCTAGCAAATCCCCGACCTGACTCTTCCCGGTTCTCTGTCCTGAGCAACCCCCACCCCTCCCGCGACACGCTGCCCAGGGTTTTCCGTTTCCTGGGAAGCTGAGCAGGGGCAGCTCCTGCCAGCAGAGCCTAGGGGACCCTGTACACGGGGGAACACGCTCCACTTGAGCTCTGGCCTTTAATTACCAGGACGGATCCTGTTGCTGTTCCATTGCTGTCTCACTAATTACACCGGCCGCAGCAGCAGGCAGGCCTGGGGGACAGCCAGTGAGGCGGCCCCTCAGGGGGCTGCAAACTTCCTACCTTTCCTTCTTAGCCGAGAGCGAAACACAAACAGTCCAGAAACTCTCCCGCCTGCGCTGCTGAGTCCAAGAGGAGCTCGGCAGCGCTGTGCCCCTTCACACCGGGCACCCCTACCCCGCCGCCGCTGGGAGTCCTGAGACCAGACGGTGCCCTGCTGCTGCCTGTCCCCCACCCCCTTCAACTCAAATTCCTAAAGCAGAGAAAAGTCTGCCTGAGCTGCGGGGCTGAGATCCCCAACTCCGCCGCTTCGCCGGCGCGGCTCGCCTACCGTAGGAGTCGTCTTGGTCCACGAGGGAGTCGGGCTCCATGGCGTGTGGGCCTCCAGCCCCTGGCCCCACCTAATTTATGAACCGAGGCTGTCTCCATGAGCGTCTGGGTTTCTCCTTTTGTATTCCATCTGGCGGCTTTTCCAACTAGATGACTGGGTATTCCTGCAAGCAGGCCCCTTTCCAGCCCTCGCCTTCATACAGTACATTTAAAGTAGCAGTAACCTCTTTTTCCTCCCCCCGCAGCCCGGCTGGGAACATTAGAAGGGCCGAGGCGGCAAGATGTCTAAAATAGGAAGACGCCGGGGACTGTTGGCCTGGCTGCCCGCGACGCTGGCTGCAGGGATCTGGCCAGGCTGTGCAGATGGAAAAGCTAAGAGGTGAGGCAGAGATAGGGCTTAGCATCTGGAAGCCAGTTCCGGGGCCCTGGGGACCTGTGGGAAGCGGGGAGGCTGACCCACTGCTGGCCAAGGACAGGGGTCCGTTCTACTTGCCACCCGGCACCCAAACCCCAGGGGCTTCTCCCTGGCCCTACCGGAACCTCCCACGCAAATCTGTTCTCAGACATTTCCTGCAGCGTGGGGGATATACACATTGACTCATCCATCCATTCAGTTAGTCACTAAATTTTTTTTTTTTTTGAGCAACTAGTCTTCGCCAGACACCGTGCCTGCTGCTGGGTTTGCAGCACAGAGCAAAGCGCAGCATCTGGCCCTCTGCAGAGGTAAATAACTCTCAGGTAAGCAGGTCAGGGCGATGCGGTTTGGGAGTGCCAAGTGGTGAAGGGCACAGGAGAGGGGGTCAGGGGGGGACCCCTAAGGGAATGGACACCCACACTGGGACCTAAAGGTTGTGTAGGAGTTGGCCAGGTAAAGGGGGGGCAGTTGCGTGTATGGTAAGTAGCCTTAAGAGTATGCTAGAAGTTCAGATAAGTTCCTGGTGGTTGGAGCAGAGTGGTTAAAGGCCTGGAGAGAGCAGAGACTAGGGTGGGAGGCAGGAGCAGGTTGGAGAGGGCCTATGGGGACAGAGGCAGGCCTAGCCTGAGGCTGAACCCTGGGGTGACACCAACCCAGCCACCCTCGGAATGATAACCTAGTTATTGTGTGGTTGGGCCTTGGTTTGGGGACAGTTTGCAAAGTACCACCAGAAGTGACGCTGTGTGGAGCCTTTACTCAGTGTGTCTCGCCTGACCCTCTCGGTGGTCTCTTCTGGTAGGAATGGGTCATCCCATTTGACAGAGCAGGGCGATGCACAAGGTGATGTGAGTTGTCTAGGGCTACCACCACGAGTGACCTTCAGGGCGGGCCTGTACTCTGGAGCCGTCACAGCCTTGGTGGGGTGGGAAGAGGAAGAGGAGGAGGAGGAGGAAGAGGGAGAGGGGGAGAAGGCTGCAGTGGTTCATTCTCCATCCCGCTGTCCCACTAACCCAGTCAGAGTACAGGCCAGTCCCATGGGCTTCCAGAGTGCTACAATTTGGTTCTAAACTGCGCCCCCCCAGGGGTCATGTGCTCAGAGCTGGGCTTTCAGAGGGAGACTAGTTTGTAGAACGGCTGACATCATCAATGAGTTCATCTGCCGACAGATTCATAATCAATGACATCACTAGCAGGCAACAGAAACAGGAGGTGGGACCTAGTCAAAGGCCATGAACTTGGGGGCTCCGACTTTTTCCCTTCATGCTCTCTCTTTGCCTGGCTGCCACCTCCACCATGCCACGGTCTTTCTGCCTCACCACAGACCTAAGACTCAGGGGACCACAGCGGACTATGAGTTGAAACCTCTGAGAGCTGGCGCTGAGCTAAATGCCCTGTACGCTGAGTTATTTGGCTCAGGTATTTTGTTATGGCACCAGCAAGCTGGCTGATTCCTGGGGAGAGGGAGGGAAGGCTTGAATGCAGCCAGTCAGGAAAGGCCTCTGGACTCAGGAAGTGCCTGACTAGGTGGAAGCAGAAGGATAGAATGGGTGAGTAGGGAGAGGGAGGGTGCCCCAGACCAGGGCACGGCAGGCACAAGGGCACCAGGCACAAAGGTGGCCCGCCATGGCTGGAGACTCTCAGGGTTGGTGATTAGCAGGGCCAGGGCAAGAAAGGGGTGGGCAGCAGTCCGGGAGCCATGGGTGTGTTTTAGGGGCCACACGCAGCCCAGCAGTTTCCTTATTGCTACTCCCACAGGACAACCCGCTGTGCCTGCCGTCTCCAGTCACAACAAGCCTCGGGAACCTGATTTGGGGAGACACAGCCCTGGTGCAGAGGTGTCTGGGACCTCAAGATAGGGAAATGGGAGACAGGGGGACAGGCAGGAGGGTCCAGGCCAGGGTGGCTGAGGCGGGGAGGCCAGAAGGAGTCCGTCGCAGCCTCCTACCGCTGCCCAGCTGCTGCCGGAGAGCCAGAGGCTGCTGATGTGGTTGGCCCTGGAAAGGTTCCTCCTGTCCTCTGCCCCTCCCCTGCCTCAGATGACAGGGATCCGGCTCCCAGCCTCCAGCTGCCTTAATTACAGGGAGGCCAGGCCCTGCCTAGGCCAGCTGCAGGCCCAGGCTCCCCGGCTCCCCTAATCAAGGGGTACGCAGGATGGGCTGTGGAGGGGGGAGCTGGATGTGGGGAGCCGGGCCATGGACCAGCAGCCAATGGGCGTGTTCAGTTCAGGGCCTGGGGATGCTGGGGTGGGGGTGTGGAGCCTTGCACATAGGCACCTGGGGGCTCTCTAGACTGCATGGTTAGAAGGATGGGGCTGAAACTGAGGCCTGGCATTCTGCCTCCCGGCTCTGCCGCCCGCTACCCCTGTGACTTGGGTGAGTTGCTCCACCCCGTGAGTCTCGTAGGCAGAAAACAGCTGCTCACAACTCTCATCTTTTCGGGTTTTTATGAGGATTCAATGGGACAGTGAGCCTCAAAGCCTCAGGGCTGGGCGGCTGGGTGAATCTTAAGCTCCCTGGAGAAGGGCAAAACTGATCCTTGTAGAAACTTAGGTCATCTCCTCAGCTTGCCATGGGGAGTGGGGAAGACAAAGGTCCATTTTACAGACCAGAACACCGAGCCTTCAGAATAATGAACCTAAGTGTCTCACAGCGAGGCTGAAGGCACAATCCCTCCTCAGTTGGCCACAGGCCCCGAACCAGCTGAGAGCACAAACCGGCTCTCCACAAGGGAAGACCGAGTCCTCCTCCCAGCTGCTCCTTCTGGCAATCTTGGGCCCTCTTATCGTCCCTGTACCTCTCACTTTCTTTCTTTCTTTTTTTTAAATAATTATTTTATTTTATTTTATTTCTTGTTTCAGAACTTTTGTTTGTTTGTTTATTTGTTTTTATGGCCGGCTTAGCCCGCCCTGAGGGCAGGGCTGGCGCAGCATGTGGTGCCGGGGACTGCGGTCCCTGCAGCCGCCCAAGCTTTCCTAAGCAGGCGCTTTAGACCACTGAGCCATCCTGCCGGGCCCTATGTACCTCCCACTTTCACCTGTGAAAAATAGAATTCTATGAGCCTGGCACCCTCCCTGGCCATTTCCCTTTTCTTTAGGATTCAGATCTGCTTAGATAGGCAGCCCCAGCTCCTATTGCCAGAGGTCTGTGAACTATGGATGTGCATGGCGCTCTGGACCCCTCAGCTCTGCTGCCAGACCCAGCCCTCGCTCAGGAGCCGCAGCACGGTGCTCCTCCTTAGTCAGTGCCATGCCTCACTTGAGCCAATCCCCTCCTGATGCGCACCTAGGTTGCTGCCAGTTGTTCGTGATGACAAGCAATGCCGCCGTGAACATCTTGGCTCTGCATGGTGGGCTAACGATCTCTGTAGGGGAAAACTAGAGACACAAGTTGGCCAGGTCACAAGCTGGCGGGCATTTGTACCTGCCTGCGTGCATGGCCACACCCAAGCCCCACCTGGTTCTTTTTTTTTTTTTTTTTTTTTGTCTTTTCAAGACAGGGTCTCGCTATGCAGTTCAGGCTGGCCTTGAGCTCACTTTTGTAACCCAGGCTGGTCTCGAACTTGCACTGATCCTCCTTGCCTCAGCCTCTCGAGTGCTGGGATTCCAGGCGCATGCCACCATGCCCGGCTCCACCTGGTTCTTTTATTTATCCCCCAGCTGGTAACAAATGTTGATTTTGTGCCTAGCCCTGTGCCAAGGGCTGGGCTGGTTGTGTCCCTCTCTTGTGGACTTATGGTCCAACAGGAGAGGAGTGCTATTCAGAAAGTTCCAGGGGAGCCCCAAGCAGTGACCTGATCCTCAAGGTGGAGCCAGCTGAGGACCTTGTGTGCTGGGCGCCAGCATCCACGTACGGTAGAGCCACTGCAGGGGCGGATGGGAGTGAGCCTGGTAGAATGAAACCAGCACAGCCAGGGCAAGAGTAGGGCACACAGACACAGCCTAGAGGTCACATGTGGGTCAGGGGAAAGGGAGATGTGTCCAGGATGACAGTCTGATAGGACAGGCTCAGAGTTGATGGCGGTGGCCGGGAGGGAGCTCTGCTGTGGTTGGGCTGTGTGAGAGGAGTACAGAAAGGCCTGTGAGGAGGACAGACAGGGCTAGCCCCCCATGGCCTGGAAGCCGTGGAGTAAACACTCACTGGAGACAGCTGCACCAGGGCTGGCTGTGTGGAGGGATGCTGGCAGGAGCAGTGGGCACGGGAGCCCTGCAGCAGGCGCTGGGGACAGACCAAGGCATGCCGGGCACCTGGCCCATCACCTCCCTTGCCGAGAGGCACTCAGTCAGTGGGCTGGCATGGAAAGGATGTTCCCGGTCTCACACACCACCCCTGCCTCTGCCCCACCTCAGAGCCACATGCCTCAAGGAAGCTTTGAACCCCAGAGATCAAAAAGGTTCAAGGGCCGGGTGTGGTGGCGCATGCCTGTAATCCCAGCACTTGGGAGGCTGAGGCAGGAGGATCAGTGTGAGTTCGAGACCAGCCTGGGCTACAAAAGTGAGTTTAAGGCCAGCCTGACCTGCATAGTGAGACCCTGTCTCAAAAAGACAAAAAAAAAAAAAAAAAAAAAAAAAAAAAAAAAAGGTACAGGGGTAAAGCAGGGACCTAAAAGGACAATGACCCCTCAACAGAATCAAGAAAGCCTTGCAGAGCAGGGCCAGGGAATTAGGCAGCGAGGGAGGACCAGGAGCCCCCCACGGCCCCTGGAAGAGGACAAATGTGTGATGCTCGTGACACCAGTGCATGGAGTCCGCCGAGAGCCTGGGCGGCGTGTGATTTCAGGCTTTCTGCCCGTCCCGATTTGGGCTCTGTAGCTGGGTCCTTTTACCTTAGCGCCTATGAAGGGTATGAGGAACTGGAAGTGCCCTGGTCCTCCTGAGAGCCCGAGCTGGGTGGATGCTGGCCAGGGCGCAGATGCTCCCCACTACCTCACCGTCTCCGGCTGCTGGACCGTGAGGTGGAGCCTGGGTCTCCACCCTTGCTCCCGCCATTCACACACCCGTTAGCCTTGGGAGCTGAGGACTGGTTCCTGCCTGGGTCCGCTGGGTGACTGACCTGGGTGACTAACGGTCCCCTCTCAGTGCCCCTGTCTCCCATTCTGTATCTGGAGGAGAAGGCAGAGCACTGGGGCAGCCGTCAGAACTCTGAGCTGCGACAGGTAGGCCTGAGACATGAATGACCCTGGGCAGAGCAGGTGCCCAGTGCGCCTGAAATCTGGAGCCCATGACGCATCCTGGAGGCCAGAGGGACCCCCCCACTTGGCCCTCCCCACCTCCTGCCTACCCGCCTTCCCCGTGGGCTGCTCTCACCCTAGCCCTCTGCTTATAGGGCTACTCTAGACTGACCCCAACCCTCAGGCCTGGTCCTGAGCTGCTGCCCCCCTGCCCCTGCTGACCAACCCTGCATCCGTGCCAGCTCTGCCTCGCATCCCAGCACAGAGCCCCGCGGCAAGCAAGTGGAGAGGGAAATGCCGGTGGCTGACCGAGCATCAGTACCCACCATTCTCCCCATTATGGGGCCTTGGGAAGGGGCATGGGGCAACTCCCAGGAAGAGGGCCTGGACTGTGTCCCCCTTGCATCCTGTTCTGTCTCATTTTGTGTTGTTTTTTGCTTTCTTTTAAAGCATTTTTAAAAAAACTTTATTTATTTATTTACATTATGGTCATCTCAGCCTGCCCTGGGGGGTGGGGTTGGCGCAGCATATGGTGCCAGGCATCGAACTGCGGTCTCTGTGGTTACCTAAGCTTGCCTAAGCAGGCGCTATAGACTGCTGAGCTATCTCACCAACTCCAAAGATGCTCTATTTCTTTTCCATTCTGTCTTTCTTTTCCTTTTTTTTGGCAGGATCGGGGTTCTAACTCATGACTTTGTGCTTTCCAGGCAGGCACTTGTGCCACAGAACTATCTCCCCTTCTCCCCAGCCCCCCCATCCTGGACCTTCCTTCCTTCCTTCCTTCCTTCCTTTCTTTCTTTTTCTTTTTTTTTACAGTACCAGTGATTAAACTCAGGACCTTGCGCTTGCCAGGCAAGCACTTATTCTACTGAGTTATCTCCCTAGCTCCTCATTTTCTTTTGAGACAGGGTCTCAGTGTGTGTCTCAGGCTAGGCTTGACCTCACCATGTAGTCTAGCTGGCCTTAACCTCACGGAGCACCTCCAGTCTCAGCCTCCCGAGCTCTGGGATTGCAGGCATGCGCCACTCCACCTGGCTTCTGCCAGCATCTTAATGCTCCTTGGCTGGGCTGAGCTCTCCTTTCTCACGAAGAGCTGGAACAAGGCAGAAGAGAAGCCAGAAACAGTGGAAGAGGCACTGAGTCTATTCCTCCCTGCACCCCTCGCTCAGTAACCTTCAGAAAGGCTTATGGAATCCATTTCACAGAAGGGAAAATGGAGGCATGGAAGGTTGAACAATGGCAGAGCTGGGGTTTGAACCTGCCCTTGCCTGGTGGGAAGTCCCTGTTGTGGGCCCCAGGAGGGCAGGAGTGTAGGGGTGAGAGAGCGCTCAGGAAGCTCCCATGGGGGTGGGGGGAATGGCTTTGCCCTTGATCTGCTTCCTGGGGCCCCACTTTACATCTGAGCCCCCCCCCCCATTTGCTGGTGTCTTCCAGCTTGTGTATTCATGCAAAGGTCCCAAGAAGGGAATGGCTACCTTCTGGCAAGTTCAGGGGCAGGACACAAGCCACCCTGCCCAGGCCTTTCCAAGGCAGGGGAGGCTGTGGGCCAGCCAGGCTCCTCTGAAGTCAGTGCCGCCCACTCATGCGTGTATGGGGACCTTTGCGTTCCCGTGTCCTTGGGGGAATCCCAGCCACTGGTCCCAAGGAAGCCAAGACTGAGAGAAGGAAGTGGCAAAGCCGCTGCACACGAAAAGGAAGTGGTAGGAGCCCGCACCCCACTTCTGGGCAGGGTCGGAAATCCGAGAGCTCCCGCTGTCAGGCAGGCAAAGTAACTGTCCCTAGCCCCAGCGGATCCAGAGCCAGCTCTTGGCCGCAGAACTCTGAGGTGGCATGAATGTGAGGCCAGAGCAACTTGAAGGCTGTTGGGAAGAAGTGAGCAAGAAAGAGAAACCTGGGGGTTGGGAATTTGGGGGATGTCTCCAGAGCCAAGGGGACAAGGTGGTGCTGGGGGTCCTTACACCCCTCCCAAGCCATCAGCTCCACGATGGGTTCACCCTGGGGCCTGGCCTCAGATGTCTCAGCTGCTAAATCCCATGGCTCCAGCCTGCAGAAATGTCATCAGGGTCCCCAGGCTTTCTGAGGCAGGAACACAGTAAGATCAGAGCGAGGAGCGGGTACAGGCTGGTATGGGGAGCGGATCTTCAGTTGGCAGCAAGAGTAGCACTGCCCATCCCTCGCCAAGTCCCCAGAGGAACCCAGTTGTCCCCAGCCCCAGGGTGGAAGCAGCTGGTGCTGTCCCCCCTCGTGAGCCCTCAGGAGGGGGGCAGTCTTCTCTTGGCCTCCTTGACCCACACCTGGTTTGCTTCCCCCCAGGATGGAGCCCACCCGCCCTGGCAGTTCTCCAGGGCGCTTTGCCACCACACCCTCTTGCCTGTCCTCAGGTTTGGCCCTGTCCTCTGCGGTTAGGCAGAGTGGTTCATCCGGGGAAGCCCCTGATACCACCAGCTCCACCCGACATGAGCTCAGTTTCCCACAGCCCACCTGGCCAACCTTCCGCACCTCTTGGCAAGTTCTCACGCTTTCTGGGGAGGTGAGAGAAACCTCAAGAGTCCACGGAGCATTCTGCTAACACGGCAATGACAGCAGTTCATGCCATTCGGCAGACTTCAGCAGGGGCCACTGCCAAGTGCCCGAGACAGAGGTAAATCAGCCCTCATGCTTGCCCAGAGGATCTCTGCTCGGGTAGAGGAGATGGGGCATCCAGGCATCCAGGCAGCAGAGCAAGGGTGCCCTCCTGGGCTGGCTTTGAAACCATCCTTTCCAATGCTAACTTAATGTTGACTTTCCAGCAGAGAGAGGGAATTTAGGGTAAGGGAACACGAGGGAGTCAAGCCCAGACAGCTAAACCAGAGAGTCAGGGCCAGTGAGATGGCTCAGCGGTCTAAAGTGCCTGCTTAGGCAAGCTTAGGAAACCGCAGGGGCCGAGGTTCGATCCCCAGCACCACATGCTGGCCAGCCCCACCCCAGGGCAGGCTGAGCTGTGGCCATCATATATATAATCACAGAGCCAACCCACTCATGGGCTTGGGATAGAGATGTTTATAGCAGGGGTTGGGAGCCAGGCAGTAAATATTTTAGGCTTTGGGGCCCATGCGACGCTGCCATTGCAGCCAGAAAAGAGCCACAGACAACGGCAAGAGAAGAGGCGCGGCTGTGTACCGATAAAGCTGTATGTGTCAGCACTGTGCCAGGAATTCTTTATCATTTTCTTGTGTCACCAAGTAAATAGCTTTTTGGCTTTTTCCTCCCAGTCTTTTCTCATTTTATTTATTTATTTATTATTATTTTTTTTTCTTGTTTCAGAACCTTTATTTATTTATTCACTCATTTTTATGGCCAGCTCAGCCTGCCCCAAGGGCAGGGCTGGCTCAGCATGCGGTGCTGGGGATCGAACCGCAGTCCCTGAAGCTGCCCAAGCTTTCCAAAGCAGGCGCTTTAGACCACTGAGCCATCCTGCCGGGCCCCTCTTTTCTCATTTTTGGCACTGGAAATCAAACTCAGGTCCTTGCCCTTGCCAGGCAGGCACTGTGCCACCGAGCTACAGACCCCTCACCTTTCTGTCTGTCTGTCTGTCTGTCTGTCTTTTTGAGACAGGGTCTCACTATGCAGTTCAGGCTGGCCTTGAGCTCACTTTGTAGCCCAAGCTGGTCTCAAACTCAGAGTGACCCTCTTGCCTAAGCCTCCTAAGTGCTGGAATTACAAACTGCAAAACCCATTGTTAGGTCACAGGTCATACAAAAACAAGCTGACCCCTGTTATCTGTGTGTGTGTACACGGGGAAGACCACACTTGAACACCAGGTAGGAAAGAACCTTGAAGCTGATGGTGAACACCTGTAGTCCCAGTACTCAGGAGGCTGAGGCAGGAGGACTGCAAGTATGAGCCCAGCTGGGGCAATCTAGCCACTGTCTAAAAAGGAAAAAAAAAAAAAGTTTGAAAAAGGGCTA
>PVJA010017157.1:0-42138 GCA_004027025.1 Myocastor coypus | reverse complement strand
TACAAAAGTTGGTTTAGTAAAGTGACATGAGAAAAGTTGTGTCGAGCACTTCCCATGTACCCTTTCCTTCTCCCACAGACAGACAACCTGAAAACTATCTTGAAAATCAGGTTAAACTGTGTGGAATAAAAGAGTGCTTGTTCTAGGTAAAGTACTTCAAGATAATTTATAGGCAGGTTTAATTTTATTAGTAAAATTCACAAGTAGGAAAAGGTTTACTGGCTGACTCTGACCTGTGTGCTTTTAAAAATTTCTATTAATACATTACTGTGAAAAAAATACTAAGCATGGTTATTTTGCTTCCAATTTTGAGTCTTCCAGCAAGGGTTGGTAAAATCAACAAGGTACTAAACAAAACCCAGAAAACTCAGTCAGTTCCTTCCAGTCCTCTGCCTTGTTTCTTTCTTGAATTTGATTCTCATTAGCTGAGGACAACATGTCGATCAAAGACAGATTTTCGCTGCTCTTGAACTTGAAGCTTCCAGCGTTGCTGGGCATACTCTACCTTGTTCAGAACGTTGGGTCGACTGCGGGAGCGAGCCAGGACATCATGGGCATTTGCAAAAGGCTGGTGATCCTGAAAGGCCAAATGGAAAGTGCCAGTGATGGTAACAGGGTAAAATGCACAGGAGCAGTTGGCAAGGCACAGAGACAAGAGCAGGTGGGCTTTTCAAACAAAACAGCATCTATGTGACTAAGCACTTCTAGATAATCAACTATCAGAAGGATGCTCTCCTCTACGGAAACAGGAGTTCAAGAGGCATATGTCACGAGGGGGTATTTGGAAATGGGCCATCATTTTCAAAGATGTTTCCTTTATGATACAAAGACCAAGACAAAGTCAGCAATCATTTGTATTAAAGAGAAGTCTTCCCTGCCTAGTACAAAGAGAAAATGTATCTGTGTGATATTCTGTCCTGGGCAGAGACACATAAAGTAGGGCATCTCCTTGGTCTAATCAATATTATATAGCTAATCTATTGCCGAGAAAATATCTGTTAATATATTCACTACTATTATAGTAAGTTGTTTACTTGCTTGAACCCACATTCAGCATGGCAGGTGAGTTGACATAACTGTATGGCTGGTTTTAACCTCTCCCTGTCCTTTCAGAACATACACTAAATGGCCTCCTTTCCACAACTTTTGTTACTCCCTTCTGTAAACTGTAATAAAAAGAGACATATACAGCTCAAGTGCTAAAATCACCCTTCATAACCAAGGACAGTGAAGAATGATTTACTCTTCACATTTTTATTCAACAATGACTTGCAGGGCCAGGGAGATAGCTCAAGGGCACAACTGTCTGGCTGACAAGTACAAGGCCCTGAAACAGATTCCTGGTTTCGCAAAAAAACCCAAAAAATAAAAATCAATGACTTGCATCTTTTATTGTTGAGCACTCAGTGCCTCATGTTAGTTGCTATTGAAGGATTTCGCTGGTATCTGTGTAGAGAATCTACCTCTCCTTGTCAAAGTAAACTAATACAAGTGGATGTTTGTAGTCATTACACAGGAAACCACCATGCTAATCTATGAATAAGATATAAACACAGCTGCTTGCATGACAAAAAACACTCAATAGTAATTTATTATTTTTGTTTAGCCTTTTTCTTGATCTCTTTTTCCTGAATCCCATGCCAGCAAAGTTTTTAAATGTTCCAATACAAAACGCAAGTCACAAGTTGGGCCTCTTAAGCTGTTTTGTCTCTAGAAAAGAAAAAACTTTGTTCTGAAGTGCATGTCTGTAAAAGCTGTCATATATCCAGGGCAAGAGACTGCATATAAGAGGTATCATCAAAAAATCTATTACTGAAGAAATGCATTGCTACATACTGCCCCTGACTTTGAACACACTTATCCTGCCATTTTTGCCACTTTCTCAAGCAGGTCTGGAAGTCCTCTTCCATGGTATCTTTAGATGGCCTATTCTGGCTGCCTCAGTGTCCTAAATTGTTTTAAATGTTTTCTTTCATGGTCATTTTTACTTTGGGGAAGAACAGGAAGTTGCAAGGCACTAGGAGAGCAAGGCGGAGGAGCACACGTAGTAATTATTTTATAAATCTCTTCTTCAGGGGGGACATAGTGGCCACATTTACTACATTTTTGATCACACCTCATGAAGACAGTCACACACACAAAAAAAGGATTTCCAGAACCACTTCAAAGAATGTCAGGAATTATAGAATAGTAGGTTTAAGCAAAGAATATTTATTGAAGGTTAAAGGCAATTTTTTTTTTTTTTTCTTTAATGTTATGGCTGCTCAGCCTGCCTTGGGGGTAGGCCGGCACAGCATGTGGTGCAGGGGATCGAACCATGGTCCCTGCAGTTGCCTCAGCAGGCGCTTTAGACCACTGAGCTATCTCATTGGCCTGGCAATGTGTTTTTTATTGCAATAAATTTTAAGCTTAAACATTTACAATATATTTTTATCATAATTTATACACAAAGCTATGCATAAACAAATAACTATAACTGTATATGGTATTATAATACCTGGTCTTATTGGGGTTTTTTGGTACTGAGGATTGAGCTCTTAACACTGTACTTGCTAGGCAGGTGCTTATGCCACTGAGCAATCTGCCCAGCCCTATCTGGTTTTACTGTTATAGTAAGACATTTATACCATGATTATATTTTTAAAATTTTCTATAAAAATAATCTTTTTTATTTTATTTTTTAATTTTTTTTTATTATTTTTTTTTTTTGTCTTTTTGAGACAGGGTCTTGTTATGCAGTTCAGGCTGGCCTTGAGCTCACTTTTGTAGCCCAGGCTGGTCTCGAACTCGCACTGATCCTCCTGCCTCAGCCTCCCGAGTGCTGGGATTACAGGCGTGCGCCACCACGCCCGGCTAAAAATAATCTTTTTTAAATAAAAATGTCTTCAGCTTTTTACTTATTGGTAATGAACTGTGTAAATCCCATTTATTTTTAGCTTAAAAAATGAAAATAATAAAGACAATTCCATTAAGCCCAAAATGTGAGACAGAGAAAGAAGAGGAAGAGAAGAAAAGGAAGAAAGGAAAGGCAAAATAAGACTAAAGTTACGTGATTACTTGATTAGCCATAATGATATAAACTGATCCAAGGTCATCTAACACAGCATAGACACTGAAACTTAGTTTGTCTAACCTTGACTTTGTGTGGTATCTTCTCAACACACAGTTTTGTTCTGGTAGATTAAAATGACATTATAGATATGTGGTGGTTCACTGAATTTGTACATAAAATATTATTACCATTGATTTATTTTGACATAAACAAGACTGAGAAGAAGGATGTACTTTGTCAGCAGAGCACTCCTCAGTTTTAGACCTGTTATCTACTCTTCGAGGTAGGGAGAGAAAAAAATCCTCTTAAGGAACAAATTTAAAAGACTAAATAAACCAGTTAATCCTTTAGGTCTGTCCTCCACCTATTAGAACAAGATTGAACTAGCTGATCATGGACATGGATGCTGAAAGAATGCAAATAGAGATTTACTCCTTTTATGTTTGCTCCTTTCACACCTGATGATATTTCAGTGAATACAAAACATGTCTTAATGTAATGCTTTGATAATAGGAATGATGTGTCATGGATATATGATACAGTAAATATTATGACTACTTGCACTATGACTACTTCACTATTTGTACTTTTATTTGCTTTAAAATACTCTATATATTTTATTTAAAAAACTTGAAATTTAAAATGAACACAAAAAGTGAAGAACTCTTTTTTTGTTGGTACTAGGGTTTAAACTCACAGCCTTTGAATTGAGATACCATTCAATAAATACATATATAGATTTTATCTTAAGGCAGAGTCTTACTAAGTCCCTAAATTGCCCAGGCTGGGCTCAAATTTGAAATCTTCCTGCCTTAGGCTCCCAGAAGGCAAAGATTGTAAGCATGTACCACTATGTCTGCCAGGAATTCCCATCTTAAATAAGCAAGAAACATAAGGATTTAATTTCTTTTTGTATGGAATTACTGCCGTAACACCACAGCTTTGGTCAGAAAACCTCATGCTGCCCAAAATCAGTTTAACAGTTATGCCAGAGTCAGTTAAGCCTCTCAGTTACTGCCCTTGAACATCAACGTGAGGGCAGAATCAATCCCTTGTGGACACAATGGTTTATGAGCACATGACCTCACCAATCAAATGCCTGCCCTACATACACGTTTTTGTGCTTACACTTTATATTCACTTCTGGTATTCTCTGAATGTATTATTTTAATATTGCTTATTTCAGAAACCAGGAACAGATATTTAATGCTAAAATGGATGCAGATGAAGTCGGAGTTTCAACCCATGTGCCTGTAATGGAAATGGCTTATCTGACACCAATACTTCCAGATGTCAGTAGTTCCTGGGGATTAAACCCAGAGCAGCTCTAATAACAGTTAGTTGTACCCCCAATGCTTTTTCAGACAGGGTCCTGCTAAGTTGTTAAGTTGTCCAGGCAGGACTCAAACTTGAGATGCTTCTGACACAGCCTCCCTCAGTGCTGGCATTGAAGTACACTGTACCACATGGGTAATTTTTTTTTTAAAGAATTTTTTATTTTATTTATTATTATTTTTTCTTGTTTCAGAACCTTTGTTTGTTTATTCACTCACTTTTATGGCCAGCTCAGCCCACTCCGAGGGCAGGGCTGGCGCAGCATGTGGTGCCGGGGATCGAACTGCGGTCCCTGAAGCCGCCCAAGCTTCCCCAAGCAGGCACTTTAGACCACTGATCCATCCCGCCGGGCCCCCACATGGGTAACCAGGAAGGCAATCATGCCATGAATCATTTGGCATCTAGCAGACAGAAGTCAAGGATGTTGCTGAGTATCTTACAATAGATACGACAGCTCCCCACAAAGAATCATTCATCCATCCTTAAATGTCTACAAAGTAAGAGTTGAGAAACCCTGAACACATGAATGAAAATTAACCTGAAAATTATTTGAGACTCTAATGGGTCTGACACAAAACCTCCTGTCCTGGTAGTTCACTCTGGCTCCAGCCCCACTGTATCTTTTTTTTTAAAACTATGCTAGTTCTCCAGTCTATTCTCCGATTCCTCCTTTTAAGATAAAATAACATAAAAGGAGATTATTTCTTACATAACCAAAAGTAAATTTCTTGTTTATGTTATTTTTTATATGACTAAAAATAAAAGTAAAAAAGCATGCTATTGTTAGTCATTTCTTTTATATGTCTGTTTCTGCTTCATTCATTCTTCTTTTGTCTTTTTAATAACAGGGTCTCACTGTGGAGTTAGGCTGGCCTTGAACTCACTTTGTAGCACAGGATGGTCTCAAATTCACAACAATTATCCTGCCTTGGCCTCCTGAGTTCTGGGAATACAGGCCTGTGCCACCATGCCCAGTTTCAGTCATTTTTTATTCCTGGTACCCAGCACAGTACTTTATCAAAAAAAAAAATCAATATGCATTGTTTGAATTAATAAAAGCTGCAGGGGGCAAAGATGCAAACAGAGGTGTTTCAGTGAGAGTTCTTGACAAGAAACTTAAAACCTGCCCAAGGTTTTCATATTCATGGGATGATAGTGGGTGGACCAAGGAGCAACTCTCTTTACAGCTGCACCTCAAGCTCTGCAGTCAGGCTCTCCTTTCAAGCTTTTACCAACATGTCCACAAAGGCAATCCACGGTAAAGTGACTTCTGACTGGCATGCTAATGCTGGTGAAACTATACTGAATTTTCAGCCCAAGAAAATTAAAAAAAAGTTTTTTCTAAAAAATAATCACATATAGGGGCCGGCGAGATGGCTCAGTAGTCTAAAGCACCTGCCTAGGAAAGTTTAGGCAACTGCAGGGACCATGATTTGATTCCCTGGCACCAGCCCCACTCCAGGGCAGGGAGAGCTGGCAACAACACAAATATATAATAAGGTTTAAAAATTAAATTAAATTAAAATTTAAAAAAGAATAATCACATATATTAATGAAATACTAGATAACTTAGAAATAACTCCAAATATGATAATGATAAAATGAACAATATAATTTTCTAAACTATACTGAATAACAAGCTTCTGTACTATGTCAATTTTTAGGTTTTCTGTTTGTTGTGCTGGGATCAAACCCAAAGCCTCCCATAACTCTGGACATTTTTTTAATGAAGTAATGTTAAAATACAAATGAGATTATGAAACAACATGTATATTAATTGTGGTTACTATGTCTTTTAAAGCCAACAGGAGGATCTGAAGTGATGGTTTTACTCTAGAGTTAAAGAAAAAAATTATTGTTGTTTGTTTGTTTGTTTGTTTATTTATTTATTTATTTATTTATTTTGCGGAACTGGGGATCAAACTCAGGACCTTGCACTTGCCAGGCAGGCACTTGTGCCCCTGAGCTATCTCCCTGGCCCCAATAGCCCTTTTACTTAAAGGAGGAAATATAAGACATCACTAAGTGATCAAGTTGTACCTCCTTGATAACAGTAAGAAAAGAAGGCCATGCTTTCCATGTTTCCCTTCAATAAAATTTCTTTGTCTTCTATAGATTTGGTGACCTTGCTAGGCACAGTATTTCAGATAGGAGTGTGGGGAGAAGCCCACATCAGATGCTTTCTCTAGGAAGCAGCTAAGGCCTTAAAAAGCACCAGTCTTTAAGAACTGTCAGGTTGAACTGCCACATTTATGGTTTTATAGAACCATTTCCTCACAAATAAAATCTACCAAAATTAGAACTTTAGCTTTCAGGTTGAAGCTCAACTCCAATAACTCAAGCATCTATATGCAACTATTTTCCACTTGTATTTTACATCTGGTAATGAAGGAGACCAGTCATGAGCCAGAAAGGCAGGCTGGGAACTTACCCCCACATCATCATCACTCTGTATCAACTGTGAGTGTCCAAAGAGGCGCCGCTTCAGTATGGGCTCAACTAGGGTAAGATACACCATGTACAGCAGTAGGAGACCCAAAATAGAGAGGTAAATTATAATGGTAACCTATGGGAAATTGAAAGCAAGTTACATCTCTGTTTAAGACAAGAAATCAGAACTTATTTTATTTCATTGTTATTATTTTTAAAATCTTTTATTTATTTGGTACAGGGTCTTGCTACACAGCTCTGACTCGAGATGACCATCCTGTCTCAGCCTCCCAGTGCTGGGATTACAGACATGTGCCACCATGCCCAGTCTTGGTGGCTGGCACATGTGCCATGGTTCTGGGAGCAGCACAGTATGCAGTACTGGGAATCAAATCCAGGTCCATGTACTTGCCAGGCAGGTGCTTAGACCACCAAGCTGTCTCCTCAGCCTTTTGACTTTTTTTTTTAAATCAGAATTTTATACATTAAAGCCGCAATGAAGACCAACATATATCTGTTTAGCCAATGGGATTTCTTTTTTTTAAAACTGTTTTTATTTATGTCATGGCTGGCTCAGCCTGCCCTGGGGGTGGGACTGGCACAGCATGTGGTGCAGGGGATCGAACCGCGGTCCCCGTGGTTGCCAAAGTTTGCCTAAGCAGGCACTTTAGACCACTGAGCTATCTTGCCAGCCCTGGATAGGATTTTTTTATTTTTTTTTATTTATTTTTTATTTTTTTATTTTTTTATTGATTGATTGATTGATTGATTGATTGATTGGTGGGACTGGGGTTCAAACTCAGGACCTTGCACTTGCCAGGCAGGCACTTGTGCCAGCCCCCTGGATAGGATTTCTATACCACAGAAAAGTGTTTTTTCTTTGAGGTCTTTCTTGAGCCTGACATTCCATTTTTACCTACTGCTAATCATTTGTCTTTATTGTAGCATAGCAGTTTTCTTTTCTCAGGTGAACACAAAGTCCTATCTAGATTCACAAGTGCTGCTGCCAAAACAACTTAAAGGAACTCTTTCAATGAAATGGAACTTAGGTAAATTTCAAGAGAACATTGTATTCGTTTAAAAATAGGCTTAGATCTATAAAACCTTTTTAGGGCAATGATTTTCTTGGGGTACCAATTTATGTGCTGAAGGCTGGCCAAATAGCTCAGTGGATTAAAGCACTTGCTTAGGCAGATTCAGGGGCTGGGAGTTCTAGGCCTAGGCTTGCTGTGTTGGCCTGGGCCCGCCCCCAGAGTGCATTAAGACAGCGATTGAGACTGGGTGTGGTGGCACTTTGGGAGGCTGTAAATAGGAGGATCACTATGAGAGAGCTACATAGTGAGACCCTGTAACCCTGTACTAAATACATTTTTAAAAAGACTATAGGGGCCTGGCAGGATGGCTCAGTGGTCTAAAACGCTTGCTTAGGAAAGCTTAGGTGGCTGCAGGGACTGCGGTTCGATCCCTGGCACCACATGCTGCGCCAGCCCTGCCCTCAGGGCAGGCTGAGTCGGCCATAAAAAGAAATAAGCAAAAGTTCTGAAACAAGAAAAAAATAAAAATAAAATAAAAATTAAAAATTCTAAAAAAAAAAAAAAGACGTGATTCATGTGCTGATTAAAACTACAGAAAGACATACCCACTAGAGCAGATATAATAAGATAGACAATGCAATTATTAGCAGAGGCATGCAGAAACAGAAACGTCATACATCATTGGTAGATGGTATAATCCCAGCCAGGCCTGCCTGTAATCCCTGCAACTCTGCAAGGCTGAGGCAGAAAGAATGCAACTTCAAACCCAGTCTAGGCAATTTATCAATTTAATGACAGTCTGTCTCAAAAAACAACAAACAAACAAAAGAACAAAGGGATATAGCTCAGTGCACAAAGCCTGAATTCCAGTACTGGAAAAAAAAAGTATGATACTGTTGGTATTAAAAAAAAAAAATTAAACATATACTTATAATTATAAGAAATTTGTTAAAGAAAAAAAGGAAACATTTCCTCTCAGAGATATACATATAAATTTTTATGACAGTATTAACAGTGTAAATCAGGAAATAACCCAAATATTCATCAACTGATACATGACCATTCCATACAATGGAACACTATTCAATAATAAGATGGAGTACTGACATAAGCTACAACTCAGACAATAAGCAAATGTTATGCTAAAAGAAAGAAGCCTGTCACAGAATACTACACATATATCACTCCATTTATATGAAATAGGGCCAGGGAGAGAGAGGAGTGGCATAAACGCCTGCCTGGCAGGCACAAGGTTCTGAGTTTGATCCCGGGTACTGCAAAATAAATAAATGTTCAGCTATACAGAAAGGATAGTGACTATCTAAAACTGAGGATGGAGTAGGGGCTAACTATAAAGGGGCACAAGGAATCATTTTAGGTTGATGGGAATATTTTAAAATTGGACTTAAAAGTTTTAGATTCACTAAAATTTATAGATTTATACACTCACAATGAATTAATTTTAGGTATGTAAAATTATACATAAAAAATCTGAGCCGGGCGTGGTGGCACACGCCTGTAATCCCAGCACTCGGGAGGCTGAGGCAGGAGGATTGATGCGAGTTCGAGACCAGCCTGGGCTACAAAAGTGAGCTCAGGACCAGCCTCAACTGCATAGCGAGACCCTGTCTCAAAAAGACAAAAAAAAAAAAAAAAAAAATCTGTTGAAAAGAAAAATATAGTAAGAATTTCTCCACAGAATTGCACCCAATGGAGTGGCAGCTCTGCTCTGGGGCCAATTGGCAGAAATCCTCGTGTGCAGTTGACTGAGCATTCCACATTCACTAGGAGGCCTTTTTCTGAGGAAAGGGAAGTACCATTTAAAAAATTTTGAGAGGAGATCAGCCATACATCAGAATTAAGGACTGGGTGGGGCTGCGGAGACAGCTCTGTGGTGTAAGTGCCTGCCTGGCAAGTACAAGGTTGTGAGTTCAAACCCCAGTCCCACAGAAAAAAAAAAAAAGAATTAAGGACTGGGGTTCAATCCCACCCCCTGCCCTGCTGGCCCCACCCCTGGGGCATTCTGAGACAGGGATTGAGACTAGACGTGGTAGCACCTTGGGAGGCGGAAAACAAGAGGATCACTATGAGTCTGATCTGTGTAGTGAGTCCCTGTAGATCCTGTACTAAATACATAAAAAAAATAAAGAAAAATTAGCAAAGTTTTGGGAGGACAACCATTAGCCACCATAATAAAGTAACTGAACTCATCTAAGTGGCAATAAGAATTATCTGTATTCCACTTCCTACAGGAATTGATGGGAAATCTTAAAATCTAGAAGTATATTTCTAAAACAGTTATTGCATGTATAGATTAGTTACTCTATAATCTGCTAGCCATATACAATTCAAAGGGTTGGGAGGGTAAGAAGAGGAGGTCTTCATCATGCAGCTATCTCACTAAGAGAGGGAATGTATGTCTCACAGAGAAATGAGGCCATCTGCCTGGAATATGCTAAGGAAACAGCATGTTTTGGTGCCTTTGCACATTATCTCTCTATCATGTCCTAAATAATCTACAAAGCCTCTTGGGCAGACAGCAGGACCACTACACCTTTTGGGAATGGTGCTGAAAATATTCTGCCTTTTCTGAAGACATAATTAATATAATCCGGTATAATATATACACCTATAATATAGACCAATATAATGTGACATAATCTCCCCCCACTTTTGGAACTGGGGATTGAACTCAGGCCCTTGTGCTTGCCAGGTAAGCGCTTATTCTACTGAACTATCTCCCTGGCCCCAGTAATCTTATGTAACTTTCACCTTGATTGTGACAGAGCTCCTTTCCTCGTATTTGCACTCACAGCGGAGACAGTATGCTTCTACGTCAGGTCCAAGCACTGGCATGGGATCCACAACATGAAGACAATCGCTGAGAAGGCAGACAACATAGCGTGTAAACTTGGCTGGATTTCTTACTTGTATTGGTTAAAACTTCTCTGAAATTTACAGTTATGAACATACTCAGTAAAAAATATAAGGAACAAATAATAAAGCAAAGAGAATCAATTTTCTTTGTGTATATCAACACTGTAAGACTTAACAGTCTCAGAAGTCATGAAGACAAATAGTGTTAGCTGTTTACTTTTAAGCTGTTGTTACCCATGAGGGCTGAATCCAGATTCTTCACACTGCAGTACATCCCTAACCCTTTTTAAAAAAATATTTTGAGTCGAGGTCTTGTTAAGTTCTTTAGGTTGGCCTCAAACTTTCAATCTTTGTCTCAGTGTCCCAGAACACCAGAATGACAGGTGTGCCACCATATTCAGCTCAAGTTGCAATTCTTTTCTTTTCTTCTTTCTTTCTTTCTTTCTTTCTTTCTTTCTTTCTTTCTTTCTTTCTTTCTTTCTTTCTTGTATTTTTAGAGGAGGGCCTACAGGGCATTCAGCATCCCACCAGGGGCGGGTCCAGGGATCAAACCCTGTTCCTTGCACCTACTTGCAGGTGCTTTAATCCACTGAGCTATTTGGCTGGCCCTTTCAAGTTGCAATTATTAATAGCTACACATATACCAGGAAAATGGCAATTAGAATTAAAAAAAAAAAAAAAAACCAAAGCAAAACAAAAACCCTTCTAAACAAACTGGGGGTTTAAAATGACATGGGCATTACTTAAATGAGACTGTCTCTATTCTTAATGCCACAATGTGGCTGGCATATGAATGGCATATCACTTTTAAGAGAAGGGTACATCCTGAAATTCTAAAAAGTGAACCCTCAAAAACAGTAAGAAGGGCCGGCCAAATAACTTAGTGGATTAAAGTACCTGCAAACAGGTACAGGGGCCAGGGATCCAATCCTGGGCCTGTCATGCCAGCCCCGCCCCAGGGCGCACTGAGATGGCAAATGAAACTGGATGAGGTTGAATGTGTCTGTAATCCCAGCTATTGGAAGATTGTGAACAGGTGGATCACTATGAGTCCAGAGATCTAGTAGTGAGACTCTGAATACCCTGTAGACCCTTCCCTAAAATACAAAACAAAACAAAAAACATGTTATAGTTTATGTCTAGTTGTCCCCCCAAAGCCTCATGTAATCATTGGGTGGGGACTTCTATACTGAGGCTTGACTCATGAGTCACTGGGATTATGTGTTTCAGTACTGATGGGATTATCAGTCTGAGTAGGGCTGGGACTATGGGTGTGGTCTAGGGCACATATCCTAAGGCAGAGAGCCTGATAGGAATATAAAGAGCGACAGAGACACTCAAGCTGTTGCTGTTGCTCTGCTGCCCTGATTGACTGGCTGCCTCTGCCACCATACTGTTGCTGTTCCACCACCATGAACTGGATGCTCTCTGCCTGTTCCACTCAGCCTTGGGCCAGCCAAATATGGACTGAAACCTCCAGTAACTGTGAGCTAATAAACCTTTCCTTCCTTCATTTTGAGAGTCGAGTATTTGTCCCAGTAACAAGAGAAAAGTAACTAAGACAACATAGTAAGAAATAATTAAGTTATTAAAACTTAATTTTATACTTTAACTTCAAACTTTGAAACTTAAAAGTCTATTGAAAAGAAATAGAAATAGGGAAACAAAAATATTTTAAACAAAACTGATAACTGGAAATAAGTACCTAAAAAATAAGAACGAAAAGTTTATAAAAAGCAATGCTATTAAAATATTTTTTTCTCAAAAATCTGTCAATTCCAAAAAGTAACCTTAAGGGCAGGTGAGATGGTTCAGTGGTCTAAAGTGCCTGCTTAGGAAAGCTTAAGCAACCATAGGGACAGTGGTTCGATCTCCAGCACTACTACATGCTGTGACAGCCCCAGACTGAGCCAGCCATAAAAAGCAAAGCAAAACAAAACAAAACAAAACCCCAGTAACTTTAAGAATCTACCACTATGGAGTTGCATATGGAAGTGGATGCTGATAATCCCAGCACTCTATGAGGTTGAGGCAGGAAGTTGGAGCCCAAATAAAAAATTAAAAAGGAATAGGGATGTGGCTCAATGTGAAAGCCTTGGTTTAAGAAAATAAATTAATAAAATCTACCACTCTAATGATTCTTTTCAGCAAAAGCAGACAACGCTTTAGCCTATTCCTGCCAGCTGCTGGGGAATTCGGTTCCCTTTTGGCATATTTTTCTTAGGCATTCCTAGCTGCCTGAAGAATTCTTCTACCATGTCCTGTCTTATCCCACCCACTTTTATTGAAGTTATAACACTCTAGGCCAGTGACAGTGAACCGTAGAGACAAGTGCCCAAACTAAAATTCCAAGCCCAATTAAAAGAGACAATACTGCAATTAAGCCAGAATATTGAAGTTTTAGTTTAGAAAACCCAACTCATACATTAACACACTGCTCTTAGGTTGAGTCTCTGCTTGACTCATTTTTAATTACTTTATTTTATTTTACTTATTGTTGGAGACAGGGTCTTACTACCTAGTTTGGCCTGGCTTTGTGCTCACTTCTGTAGCCCCCAGGCTGCTCTCAAACTTGCAGAAATCCTCCTATCTCAACCTCCCAAGTCCTGTAGGAGGCAGGAGATGTAGATCCTGATCCTGTCCCAGCCCAGCTGCTGCTGGGCATTGTGTGTCACCATGTCCACTTGCTCTCTGTTCTACTCAAATGTACTCTTTTGTGCGTTTTGGGGTGTTCTGTTGCTTTGTGGCATTCAAAAGAAAATCCAAAGTCTGGGTTTGGAGATTTGTGGAATACTGCTTGTCTAGCACGCATAAGCATTGCCCAGGGTTTAATCTCCAGAAATACAAATAAAAAAACCCAAAATAGTGTGGTGTTATGGTTATCCTCCCAAAGTCTCATGCAGTTATGGGCAGGGACTTCTATAGATAGAGACTTGACTCATGAGTCACTGGGATTATGTGATTTAGTACTGATCTAGAGTTTGAGACTTGATCTATGATCCCTCGGATTATGTGTTTTAAATTCTGGGATTATGGGTGTAGCCTAAAGCAGGTAAGCTGAGGTGGAGAGTCTGAATACCACATAAAGATAAGAGAAGCCAGGCGTGGTGGTGCACGCCTGTAATCCCAGCACTTGGGAGGCTGAGGCAGGAGGATTGGTGAGAGTTCGAGACCAGCCTGGGCTACAAAAGTGAGCTCAAGGCCAGCCTGAACTGCATAGTGAGACCCTGTCTCAAAAAGACAAAAAAAAAAAAAAAAAAAAGACAGAGATAGAGAGAGAGTTGTTGCTGTTGCCCTGCTGCCCTGGTTGGTCAAGTTGCCTCTGTTGTGATTGTTGCTGTTCCACCGCCATAAACTGGATGCGCTCTGCCCTGTTCCACATAGCCTTGGACCAGCCGAATATGGACTGAAACTTCCAGTAACTGTGAGCTAAATAAATCTTTCCTTCCTTCATTTTGAGTGTCAGGTATTTGTCCCAGCAACGAGTAAAAAGTAACTAAGACATATGGTAAAAATCCATTTTTTCTTCGTATATAATTGAATCTTAATAAAGATAGTAATGAAAAATCAACTGCTTAGGCAGGTACAAGAACTGGTGTTCAATCTGCTGGGCTGGCCCTGTCCCTGGGCAGCACAGGGAAAATCATGCTAAGATGGCAGACTGAGACGGGGCATGGTGGCACACTTGTAACATCAGTGCTTGGGGGGCTGAAAACATGAGAGTCATTGTAAGCCCAAACTGCAATCATAATCTGTAGACTCCTTACTAAATACATTAAAAAAAGAAAAGAAAAATCAAATCTTCTCAGATACAATTTCAAATAAAGGTCCCATACCGCACACTACAAAAGTGTGCTATCTGTCCCAGATGTATAAAGACCGGGCATGTGTCCAGCTAATGCACATGTGCAGTGGCCAGAGGAAGCTAGGCACCCCCAGAAGGGGCCATCTCAGAATTGGGGGTCATGCAGCCCAATGGCCCCAGGAATCACTTGTGCAAGCTAACAGCTGGGCCAACATCAGGATCTACATCTCCTGGCTCCTACATTAACCCCTCTTATCTCTTTGAACCTGGAGAAAAAGGACTTTCTTCCCTTTAGTTTACTTCAGATTTGCAAAGCCTCAGCAACAATACACAAGAATCACTTGGGAATCTAGGTGCTTAGTAAGTCTTGAGTATTTCTTTTGAACTACAAATATATTTCACAGCATTCCTTTTTTGTTTGTTTTGTTTTATGGACAGGATCTTGCTAAGTGGCTAAGTTGCCCCGGCTGGGTTTGAATTTGCAATCCTACTTCAGCTACCCAGAGTTCTAGGATTATAGGTGTATGCCACCATGCCTAACTACAAATGTATTTTACAAGAAGTATTGAGTACTGGGGCTGGCGAAATGGCTCAGCAGTCTAAAGCACCTGCTTAGGCAACCATGGGCAACCTTAGGCAACCTCAGGGACCACAGCTCAATCCCCAGCACCGTGTGCTGTGTCAGCCCCACCCCCAGGGCAGGCTGAGCCGGCCATAACGTACACAGTTAAAAAAAATTTTTTTTAAAGTGTGGAGTACTATGCAAAAGTTGTGCAAGGCTCAAGAAGAAACAGAAAAATGAATTCTTAATTGACCAATCTCTTTCAACAACTAGATCTAGACTCAGTGGGGAGTACAAAGGACTTTAGGAACTAGGCAATACTTCCCCCTAGTGCTAAAAGGGAGACATTACAAGCTTTGAGCCACACTTCAAACACTAAAGATTATTACTGTAATTTTTCTCAAATCAACCGGTGTAAGTCAATGAAGAATAAAAACCAACAAGTAGACAAGGTAAGAGGCTGGAAAACATAAGGTAAGGATTTACTTAGGGCTTCACCAATACTGGAAGGCTCAGGAAGCCATATATCCTGGTTAATCATAACTTGCCTGCCTTTCTAAAGCCTATTAAACATTTTCAGAGCCAGCTGGGAACCTATCCCAGCAAAAGGCTAGGCTTCAGGAAGGAAGCAAGGAATGCGGGAGACAGGAAAGAAAAATCTCAAACAGGGCTTGTTTTCAACTATTTCTTTTCTTTTATATATTTGGTACAGGGTCTCAATATGCAGCTCACATTCATAGTGATCCTATTTTCAGCCTCCCCAACACTGGGATTACAGATGTGCACCACCACACTCAGACTCTGTTGTGGCTCAGCCGGCCCAGAGGCTGGGCCAGCATGGCATATGGTGCCAGGGATTGAAACCCTGTCCCTGTGCTTGCCTAAGCAGGTACCTCATCCACTGAGCTATATTGCAGGCCCTTATGTTTTTTGAGACAGGATCTCACTATGCAGTTCGGGTTGGCCTTGTGCTCACTTTTGTAGCTCCCAGGCTGGTCTTGAACTCACAGAGATATTCCTGTCTCAACCTCCCCAGTGCTGGGATTACAGGCGTGCATCACTATGCAGGGCTCCATGTTGCATGGTGGGTGCCCTGGGATCTGGGCTGAGACCACACCACATGCAGGGCCAGGAATTGAGCTCAGGTTCATGTGCTTGCCAGGTAGGTGCTTATGCCTCTGAGTTAACTCTCTGGCCTCTCAACTGTTTATTTATTTTTTTCCTTTTATTTATCTTTGTATTTTTAGGAAGGGGTCTACAGGGTGTTCAGGGTCTTAGTACTCGTAGTGATCCACCTGTTTACAGCCTCCCAAGAGATGGGATTACAGGTGCGTGCCATCACGCACAGTCTCAATTGCCATCTCAGTTCACCCGAGGGGCGGGGCCGGCATGGCAGATCCGGAGATCAAACCCCTGCCCCTGTGCCTGCTTGCAGGTGCTTTAATCTGCTGAGCTATTTGGCTGGTCCTCAACTGTTTATTTTGAAAGCTCACTACTTTGATTAATAACGAGGGATAAACAACACATGGCTCTGTCTGAAACAGGACTAACAAAAAGTGAAAAGGTTAGTGTGAAACACTTGACTAACATTTTCATCTGCTGCTCAAACAATAGGCATCATTCTTTTACCGACAACAGAGTAAATTGTAAGTGTTCAATATCTTTGGAACTTTTGTAGGAATAACTCAAAAATTTATTTGAGCTTCCTTGTATTATATAAAGGAACTTGCTGATTAAAAAAAAAAAACCTGTAAGAATACATAGGCAGGGGCTGGGGAGATAGCTCCGTGGCACAAGTGCCTGACTGGCAAGTGTAAGGTCATGAGTTTGAACCCCAGTCCCGCAAAAAAAAAAAAAAAAAAAAAACATAGGCAAATCACTTTGTAACAGGAAACCTTATATAGTTCTTAAGAACACACCAAACAGATTGAAATTAAACGCATACATCCTAGTGACTTCCTTTGTTGCTGGGACAAAATACCCAAATCTGCAACTTAAAGGAGAGGCTCATTTTGGCTCACAATTCCTAAGTTTCAGGGTGGGCCTAGAAGGCTTGAACACTGCAACAAGATGGCTGAAGGGCCTGGGAAGAGGAAAGCTGGTCATGTCACGGAGGCCAGAGAGCACAGCAGAGAGAACAGGCAGGAGACGTGTCCTTCCAGATCAGGTCCCAATGTCCCACCTCTAAGCGGTCTCCCTCCCAATAGCAAGCAACTAGAGCTCCCCTATAACTGTGCGATCGCATTCCAAAAGCCTTGCCTCTGCACACCAGAGGTTCCAGGAGACATTCAGATCTAAATTATAACAGCTTATTAGAGAACTAGACATGTTTAAACATTGCCTTTTCTTTTTCAAAGTTAGTTTGGAACATTGTGGTTCAATGAACTGAATTTTATTTTCAAACCCTTTGAAGCCAGGTAAAGCAAAGTACCCACCATTTGGAGCCATGTTCCTTTGAATCCTATCCTGCCAATCTTCCACTGGGATTACAAATCATAAAACATCACATTTCCATGGCAAGGAGCACATCACTATCTGCTATACCACAATTGCTTCTCGGCTGTTTCAAGGCACATACAGAACACATACTACTGGTCAGTTCTTTACGGATAAAGAAGGCTGCTGGTGGCTGGTTCAGTCTGGATTCCAGTCATTCTAGCTCTGCCAGATTGCCCAAGATTTCTCACTCTATCTCAGCACACATATAATATAGATATACACATCTATGACACATATACCTCATTCCCATTCATTCCTAAACCATCTGCCATGTTTAAAACAGCCTGTTGTACTTAGCAATGTATCATCAAAACCCTACAGGTTACAAAAATTATAATCCAAATAAAGGAGGCCTGTTTACCTTTCACTAAAAAGCAAGAGTGAGAAAGATCCCTCACCAAAATGTAAAGGGGCACATGAAGGTAGCTATGGGGGGGCTCAGGTGTGACAAACTCAGTTCCAATCCCAAGTGAAATCTGTCCTACCAAGGACTCAGTGTTTGAGCTACAGTTCCTTTAGGTTTACACCATGCACTCAGGGCCTTATTCTCACTTTTTCCAAATGGAACTAGTATGATACTTTTCCTTAAAAGTAAACACTTAAAGAGAAAGTGACTTATTGGGTAATATTTTGTACTAACAATGACAACTATAGAAAAAAACACAACAGGTAATTCAATGACACAGAATACTTACCAATCTTTTTGAGATATGTTCTTATTATAAATATGTCCAGGATTCTCCTTATAAGGAGGACAGATACATTTACATCGGACATCCTCAAAATTCTGTAACCAAGATAGAAACTTGATGTTATTTGTTTATAGTTTATCATCAGCATTTTATTTATTTTTTTTAATTTTTATTATTTTTTTTTATTTATTTTTTTTTTTTTTGTGGGACCAGGGTTCGAACTCACGACCTTGCACTTGCCCAGCAGGCACTTGTGCCTCGGAGCTATCTCCCCAGCCCCTTATCATCAGCATTTTAAAAAATTGCACATAAACATTTTGCTAGATGTCCCTTGTTAAATATTCTAAAGTCATTCTAAAATATAAATTTTGAGAGATATAGGTTTCAGAAAGCCACAAATCCTTTATGGCAAAATTAATGAGTCATTGCATATTACATACAATTATTTTTATCTTTTTTTATTTTTATTTTTATTTTTATTTTTATTTTTTTTGAGACAGGGTCTCGATATGCAGCTCAGGCTGGCCTTGAGTTCACTTTTGTAGCCCAGGCTGGTCTCGAACTCGCACCGATCCTCCTGCCTCAGCCTCCCGAGTGCTGGGATTACAGGCGTGCGCCACCACGCCCGGCAATACAATTATTTTAAAATAAATACCTAATCCATGACCTTTGACTTATTAATCATGCTTATGAATCCCACTACAATCCAACTATGTCAATGTTATCACCATCTACCTGCTAGATGACAAAAGTTGTACCTATGAATAAGAATCTTGATTTCAGAATGGAGGGAGATTCAAACTAAAAATTATTCATGTACACATCACAATTCTGGAAATATAGCTCACTCTTGCAGTGTATACTTAGAATGCCTTAGAAACACACACTGACATGAGTCACTGTGCAACCTACCACCCTTTCCTATTTGGTAGAAAGGCAATGATGTAGATAAAATGATATAAACCAGTGGCTCATAGTAGTGATGAAGTTTTAGAGACAGCCAGCTTCAACTAAGAAGGAAGTACACAGGGGAAGCAGCCTGATTTTAGCTGAGATCAGTTTGATTTACTCTTCTCAGGGAACTTTTGCTTCTAATCTTGGTTACAGAACAGCTACTAACAAAATAATTTCAAGAGGCGGATGAATGGTGATTAAAATACCTAACAAGAGGGCGACAAAGATAGTTCAGTGGCATAAGCACCTGCCTGGCAAGCATAAGGTCCTGAGTTCCATCCTCAGTACCAAATAAATAAATAAATAAATAAAATTAAAAAATAAAAAACTGAAATATATAGCAAGAATAGAAAATGCTTCCTTGTCGAAGGGGAATTTATTTGACAAGGTGCTGTCCATTAGCCTCAAGAGGACGTGCACATTGCTTCTGCATACAATGATACAACTGACAGCGCTGTTGAAAATTTATGAACTTACTCAGCAACCACTCAGGATATGTACTGCTGAGCCAGAAGCTCTGCTCAATAAGGTGGATTCAGATAAGTGTAAGGCATGGTTCCTGCTAAACCACACCCTGGCAAGGGGTAGCTGACAAACACACGACCCTGATATACTGCATAAAGTGATGATAGACAATACACAGAGAATGCCAGCAGTGTGTTAAAAGTCAGGAGAGACAGAGTGAGGAAAAAAAAAAAAAAAAGGAGAACTGCTGGTGGGAGGGCAGGAAGTTTTCCAAAAGAATTGAACAAAACCATTGGCCTCCCTACACTCTGTTTTTTTCCAGGTCCTATATTTAAAAACACTATAGATTAAAGCTCCTAGCGAACAAAATATGTCATCCCAACACACTACTATGAATTCCTTCTGTTCTGCTCAATAACAAGTGACTTCATTAAGGAGGAGGTAACAAGTATGCAAGGGTTTGGGGCAGAACTGGGCCAGAAGGGGTACAGAGGGTTGAGAAACAGAAGTAGGGAAAAGGCCATAAGCTCACCTGCCCTATAGTTTGGCTCTTCCCTTACCACACACTTGTCAGGAAGAGAGACGGTAAGAAAGAGGGTGGCAACAGGTCCTGGAAGGAGTTAGGTGAGAATACTGAGCTAGGAACAGACACTGTGGCGGAATCACGCGAGGCTGCCAAGAGAGGCGAGTCCCCGCAAGGGAAGGGAATCTGCGGGGGGGTTGGGAGGGGCGGTTGGCTCCTGATAGGAAAGATGCCCGAAACGAGGGCTTCTTACTTGGCTTGGAGACTTGGGGAAGCTGCGAGGGTGGTGGCAGGCGGGGAGGGCTGTTGGAGCTTAAGGGCGGAAAGAAAGAACTCTCGGTGCTGGACAGGTTATGAGTTGGCAGCAGGTGCAGTGGGAGGTGGGAAGGGAAGTGTCAAGCGGCGAGGGGCTGCTGCCCAGGCCGGGGGCGGTGGCAGTCGCTTCTCACGGCTGAGAGCGCTGAGGGAGGGAGCACTACCGGCGGCAGGCGGCGGGGGGCGGCCGGGCGGGCCTTGGGGGCCGCTGTCAGGGCTGGGCGAGGGTCCGGTGGGCAGCCTCCGGCCGACTCCGCTTCCGCAAGGCCGGCGGCAGGGGAGGGGCTCGCGTCGGGAGCGCGGGCGGGGCGGGACTCACCTTGGCGGCCGCCGTCAGCTGCACCAGCGCGGGGAGCGCCAGGCAGGACAAGCTGAGCATGGAGCCCAACCGCAGGAGGCCTCGGCGCAGGGACGCCATCGCCGGAGCCCGGCCGGCCCTCGCGCCCAGAGGCCTGCTCCCAGCTCTCGATCCGGCTATGCTCGTCCGCCTGCACTTCCGTCCGGGCCCTCGCGTCACAGGCCGCGCCGGGTCAGCTGTGAAAAGTATCCGCCCCGGAAACGCTTCCCCGCGCGAAAGGTCCGGAGGCCGCGCGGTCCCGGCGTCTGGCGGCCTTTCCTCGGCCCCGAGAGGCGAAAGGGCCGCTCGTTCCAGGGTGACGGTCTAGGCTCGCCAGGGCGCGGAGGCGCTCGGGCGCCCTCCCCGGGCGCAGAAGCAGTGGGGTCCGGGAGAAGCGCCATGGCTCTCAGACTCTCGGGGAGACCCCAGCGACTCCGGAGGTCCCAGGGGCCTCCACGCTGCCCTCGGGGCCGGACTCCGGGATCTGCAGAGCGCTGCCCACTCCGGCGCCGGGCTTCGGGTCCCAGCCGATCGTCCCTTCCCGCGGGGAAGGCACCTAGCCGCGCGCTCGGGGCCGGCGCCTGCGCTCCGAACTGACCTTCGGCCTGCGCCGTGCCGCGCCGCGCCGGGTCCCCGCGGTCCCGCCAGCCGTCCCCGTAGGTGTGGCTTCCGCTCGGGGCTGCGGGCTCAGGCTGGCCCTCGGCTGGGAAGTGGGCCACGGCGGCGGGCCTGGGCAGGCTCGGGCCCGAGCTCCCGAGTCTGTGGCGTTGGCTACGGAGCGGCCCCACGTCTCTCTCCGCCCAGGATTCCGGGGGTGGGGAATCACCCGCTACGCCCGCGAGTCTGCGGCTGTTCCAGGCGGCCGACTCCCCCGGGCGCGCCATCTTCGTAGGTGCTTTAGGAGCACCCTGGAGATGGTGTAGCGTCTCCATGAAAGTATTTTTAAGGTAGTGGAGGTAGGTAATGGGAGAGATGCGGGACCCATCATAAGGTCATTCAGAAATTTGCTGAATGACCTTGGGCATATCATTTCTCTGGGTCTTGGCTCAGTATGAGACTGGACTTTCATCAGCCTCAGAAGACCTATACCCGTGATTGCTGTCTCCATCTCTACGTTAAAAGTCCTTTCCTAGCTTGTGAAAATGTTTTAATTAGCAGGTAGAATTTTTTTGTTTGTTTGTTTGTTTTTATAATTTTATTTATTTTAAAAAAATTTTTAATTTTTTGTGGTACCAGGGGATTGAATTCAAAAGCATGAAAATTATGACATCATTTTACTACAAGCACTAAGGTTTTTTTTTTGTTTTTTTTTAGCAGGTAGAATTTTCTCAGTATTTTTCTCCCATGTTATCCTTTTTAGTGCTAGGCTACACTCTTAACACAAGAAAGTGTTTGTTGTTGCATCAAATATATTTAGCCCTTTTTAGTGCCAAATGGCGAGTGCCACCCGCCCCAACCAGAGCCAGAACGGGGCTAGATGATGTCTTAGGCTCCTGTGAAGATGCTGTCACACTGATGAATTATCAGGTCTTTGTATTGGGTATTCTGCTGGCCAGAGGACAATCTGGATGTGTCACCCGAGGGCCAAGTGTATTATTGGTGCTGCACTCTGGACCTCACTGCCAAAAGTGACCGCAGCAGCAAATTTGGGATTATTTTTAGAATTGTCTTTTTCGGATATCTAAAGAAGTGCTCACCCTGGCTGAAAACTTTCCCTACCCCCTCTAACATTTCCAGGGCCGGCAATATAGCTCAGTCGTGTAAGTGCCTGCCTGGCAAGTGCAGGGTCCTGAATTCAATCCCTGGTACAGAGAAAAAAAAAGTTTCCAGGCAAGGAAGATAGTTCAGAGGTCTAAGTGCCTGCTTGGCAAACATAAGAACCTGAGTTCAATCCCCAGTACCACATGCCATGCTGGCCCCATGCACTGTGCCAGCCACTAAAACCAGGTGTGGTGGCTGGTGCACACCTATAATCCGAGCACTGAGGAGGCTGAGACAGGAGGATCAGTGCAGTCTGAACTGCATAGCAATACCATGTATCAAATAAAAAAATTGTTAAATAAAATTCTTTTCAAGTGCTTAAGGAGTATGCAGAAGCTTAAGCATACAGTAATTTGCCTTAGTGGGATTTGGCCTTCTCTGGATTTAATAGTCTATGTGAGATCAGCTTTTACTATGTTGTCCTGGCCAGTCTTGAATTTGTGAGTTCAAGTGGTCCTCTTCAGCCTCACCTGGATGGCACTGTTATTGAGAAACCCCAAATACACTCCCAGACAACTTTTTTTTTTTTTTTTTTTGGTGCCAAGGATTGAACTTGGGACCTTGCACATGCCAGGCAGGCCCTTATCTCCCTGGCCTTGGGCAGTATTTTAGAGCTGCCCTATCCAAGACAAAGCTGCACTGTTGCACTACTATGCATGATAAATACAAATTTGAAATGTGGCTAACTTGAACAATACTGAATATATATATAGTACCCTAAATTTTAAAGGCTTAACATAAAATATAAATACCTTATTGGTTGAAGTTTTTTTCTCTTGTATTTCAGTATAGGGTCTCACTGCGCAAATCCGACACATAGCGATCTGCCTGTGTTCAGTCTCCCAAGAGCCGAACACACGCCTTATCTCAATTGCTATCTCAGTGCGCCCCAACAGTGTGGCCAGCACTGTATGCTGGGGATCGAACAGAGCCTCTGTGTCTGCCTAAGCAGGCACTTTAATTTGCTGAGCTATTTGGCTGGCCCTGAAGTTTAAATACTTCAGATATATTGGTTAAATAAATTATTATATTTTAACTTTTATTTTACTCCTTAAATATGGCTGCTACAAGTTTTCTACTTACATTAGGCAGCACTGTTGTAGACCACAATGTGGTTGCTGCCGCTAGTGCCATGTGACTCTTAACAGGGGCCCAACTAGAGAGAGAATGAGGATTACGCCTGAGGGGAAAACAAGGGTGATAGGAACTGGTACAGGTAGAAATGAGGGCTGGGGAGAAACATGCCTTGCAACAAATGAAAGTAATTGAGGTAAGTCGATGGAAACTGAAGGATTAGTTCATCTTGCTATGTTCAGTTTAAACCTTGGTCACCCTTTTCTTTGGTCAGGGGTCTTGTCAGGAACCCTTTGCTGACCATGAACTCTGTGTGCAAATCTTTCCTAACTTAGCTCATTTTGGTAAAACTGTTCTGTTTTGTATTTTGTGCAGGGTCTCACTATGCAGCTCAAACTTGTAGTGATCCTCCTGTTTTCAGCCTCCACAGTGGAGGGATTACAGGTGTGCATTGTGCCACCTCACTGGACTCAGTTGCTGGCTCAGTGCACTCTGGGGCAGGGCCGGTGCAGCAAGGGATCAAACCCTGGCTTCTGCACTTGCCTAAGCAGGTGCTTAGTCTGCTGAGCTATCTTGCCCACCCTTAAAGTTATGCTTTTATATCTTCCTTTACACTCCTAATCTCCACCAAAGTACTGTGAGCTCTTTGAGCATAAGGACCTTGTCTTACTATCTTTTGTACTGACGTAATAACAATAAGTGTGAAGAGGAATGGGAAAGCTTCCCTAGTCGGTCCAAAAATGGGTATTAGGTACTTACTCATTTGATTTCTGACCATGAAAGGTGATGCCGAGATCCCTGAAGTCCAAATGGTGGGACCTGGGTCTGGGCACCATAGTAGGCAGGGAAGATTTCTGACCCAAGATCTTAGGCCTTGACCACGGCCAAGTCATTCGATTTACAAGCACGACTGGCTTTAATACCTGCCCTTCCCTGCCCTTTTTCTTGCTTCTCTGTGACTAGGTTTCCCTACCACATTCCTCAAATAACACAGGTCTAAGTGTACCTCCCACTGGGCCCTCTCACTTCTTTGTGAGTCTTAAAAAGTACTGTGGTTGGAGATTGTTCACAAGTCAAGAGAAAACTCTAAATTTAACTATGTCAGGACACCAGGAAATGGAAGTGACAATATATGTATCTAGGACAAATCTATCTGGGACCAAGGCTTTGCCAGCTGTCCAGAGTCCCTCATCCATAACCTTCATGTCCTGGGAATGCCTTTGGCAACCTCTCTCCATGGCATTCATCTGCTAAAAGGATCCCTTGTGCTCAGCCCTACTTAGGTTTTCTGCCCTTCACTGCCTATGAAGCAACGTAAGGGTGCTGTGCCTTGTAATCTTTTGTTAGTACCCGTTATAACACGGTGTGGGGCCAAAATATTGTATTTCTTTTTAAAAAATTTTTATTTTATTTTTTTCTTGTTTCAGAACTTTTGTTTGTTTGTTTTTATGGCCAGCTCAGCCTGCCCTGAGGGCAGGGCTGGTACAGCATGTGGTGCTGGGGATGGAACCGCGGTCCCCCAAGCTTTCCTAAGCAGGCGCTTTAGACCACTGAGCCATCCTGCCAGGCCCCAAAACTTTTTTTTTTTTTTTTAATGGCTGGTTCAGCCTGCCCTGAGGGTGGGGCTGGCACAGCATGTGGTGCTGGGGATCAAACCTGGGTCACTGCAGCCACCTAAGCTTTCCTAAGCAGGTGCTTTAGACCGCTGAGCCATCCTGCCGGCCAGTCAAAATATATTTCTAGGGGAAGAGAACAGTTCCTTCTCATCACAGATATTTTCAAATAAACACATGAATCATATTTATTTTTATCTTATGAGCATATTACACTTCTAAAAATCATCTAACAACACTAGGTTTACACTTGATCTTAGCCAAAAGGCTGAGAAGTGACAGCAACACTAGGTTTAAAATGTAAAGCAGAAGGCCCTGCCCTATCTTTTTACACTCAATTTCTACTCCCCTAAAATAATTTCTTTTTAAATTTTTAAATATCTGTTTGAAATCTTTTTTTTTTTTTTTTTTGTCTTTTTGAGACAGGGTCTCACTATGCAGTTGAGGCTGGCCTTGAGCTCACTTTTGTAGCCCAGGCTGGTCTCGAACTCGCACCAATCCTCCTGCCTCAGCCTCCCGAGTGCTGGGATTACAGGCGTGAGCCACCATGCCCGGCTTGAAATCATATTTTTAAGTAGCATATTTATATACTCAATTTTTCAGTGTGGGTCATTTCCTGCTATAAATAGGAAATGCACTTGTATTCTAAAGCCTTCTCAAAAACACATTACTATTTTTTAAAAACATTTTTGCATCTTCTATCCCTCAATATATTTATATCAAGTAAGGGTATTCATATTATAAGGGCATACATATACATCTGTTGATCTAATTAGCATAACAATTATGTTTCTTTGGATTGACACTAACTGTTGCCTTTTTCTTCAAACTTTATTAAATATCTGGAATTCAATATATATATAATTTATCCCAAATTCTCTCAGAACATTCAGACATATCAGATAGCTTACCCATTTATTTTGTAAATTAGAGACAACTGCCCCAGTGTCCTCCACTTTCTCTCTGGACTGGTTGTTTTCTATACCTACGCATAGCTTTTTCCTGGGATAATTTTACCCTCTCTTCCTCCATTTCAATCTTTATTTTTCTGAAAGTTTTCCAATTCCAACTATGGTTTTGGCTTTTAAAATTCGTATTTAATGTTCTAAGTTTACTTTGACTAACTTCTGTTTTTTTTTTTTTGTTTGTTTGTTTGTTTTGTTTTTGCAGTACCAGGGTTCAAACTCACTAAGATAAAAAAATTTTACATTTCAAAAATTTAAGGGAGCTGGGGAGATGGCTCTGAGGCACAAGTGCCTGCTGGGCAAGTGCAAGGTTGTGAGTTTGAACCCCGGTTCCACAAAAAAAAAAAAAATTATTGCAAGGGGCTGGGGAGATAGCTCTGTGGCACAAGCATCTGCCTGGAAGTGCAAGGTCCTAAGTTCAAACCTGGGTCCCGCAAAAAAAAAAAAAAAAAATTGCAATTCAAAAATTATAATTACATAATTAAGGTTCAAACTAATTTTATATGTACATAATACTCTAATGATTAAATTAAGCTAATTAACATCATGTTATTTTTTAACATTTATGTTAAATACACAAAAACATTTTGATATTTGACATTCAACAACTTTGAGACATGCAATACAATATTACCTGTAATCCTAGTACTGTGCATTACATCTTTTAAAAATTATTCCTCCTATCCACTGAAACTTTGTACACTCTCATCAGTGTCTCCTTATTTTCTTGCTAGCTCCCAGCCTCTAGTAGCCACCATTCTACTCTGTAATTCTAAAAATTTGATTGCTTTAAATTCCACATCTAATAGGAATGTAACGTGTTTGTCTTTCTGTGCCTGCATCAGTTTGCTTCACACATATACTTTCCTCCTAAATTCCAGGGACGGGTGTTCTAGTTACTTCATGCATGAAATAGAAAGCAAAGTCATCATACCAGAGTAAGAATAGGGAAGGAAGTATTGGAATTTGAGGAGAAAATTGAAAAGAATGAAATAATTTAGGACATGAGTACTCTATAGTCTGTAACCAAATCTAATTTTTAACTTTTTATGTGTGTTTTTGAGACAGGTTTTCACTATACAGTTCAGGTTGGCCTTGAACTCACTTTGTAGTTTACACTGGCTTTGAACTCTAGCAATCTTCCTACCTCAGCCTCCCAAATGTTAGGATTACAGGCATGTGCTGCCATGCCTAGCCTGCATACCTTATTTTTTTGCCACTTTAACTTTTTTTTAAGTCTTTTTTTTTTTTGGTCTTTTTGAAACAGGGTCTCGCTGTGCACTTCAGGCTGGCCTTGAGCTCACTTTTGTAGCCCAGGCTGGTCTTGAACTCACACCGATCCTCCTGCCTCAGCCTCCCGAGTGCTGGGATTACAGGTGTGCGCCACCACTAAATCATTCATTCATTCATTCATTTGTAGGACTGGGGTTCAACTCACGACCTTGCACTTGCAAGGCAGGCACTTGTGCCACAGAGCTATCTCCCCAGCTCTATTTATTTGGAAGGGCCTATCAAATAGCTCAGGGGACTAAAGCACCTGCAAGCAGGGGCCAGGGGTTCAATTCCCAGGCCTGCCATCTCCTCTCCAACTAATACCATACTTGAGACTGAGTGTGATGTCATGTACCTATAATCCCAGCTCTTTGGAGGCTGTAAATAGGCAGATCACCATGAGGCCAATCTAATAGACCCTGAACACCCTGTAGACCCTTCCCTAAAATAAAAAAAAATATTTGGTTCAAGGTCTTGTTGTGCAACTTAGAGTCACAATGATCCTCCTGTCTCAGCCTCCCCAGTGCTGAGATTACAGATGTGTGCCACCACAACCGGTTTTGGTAGCTGGCACAGTGCACCAGGGTTCCTGGGAGGGCTCAGCATGTGGTACCAGGGGTTGAACTTGGGTCCTTGTGCTTGCCAGGCAGGCTCTTAGACTACCAAGCTATCTCCCCAGCCTCACCACTTTTAATATAAAGTTTTGCCCATGGTTACTTTGATGCTGTAATGGCAGGTTGAGTAGTTGTAAGACTGACCCACAAAGCCAAATACATATGTTCCTTTTCAGGAAAATCTGGCCGACCCCTGATCTAGGAGAAAATACTAGAAAAGTAGAATTGTATACTCTTCCCTTCATGCCTTATCTACCAATACTGAACCTTGCCATTTCTATAACTCTACTTTCTATGGGCCATACGCACCTGGATCCTCCTGTTATTCCTCAGACCTGCTAACAGGGCCTTTTCATACACCCTTGTGCTCCAGTGGGTCTTAATGAAACCTCCAGTACTTTCTATTCACCAGCCTTTCCTACATACCACAGAGAAACTGGAGTGAGCTCAGATAGGTATATGTGTAGGTTTCTGTGAGATTTCAGAACGGGGTAGTTGCTTCATCACATAGTCTGCCCCAGCACCAATAAATTCTGTTGTTAGCCAGTTCCACAATAAGAATCACTATAGCACCCTCTCCTACCAAGTACAATGCCACCCATTGTGTCCCCAAATCACAGCTGTATCATAATAAAATTGCTAGATTTGATGAAAGCAGAATTAATTTCTTTGTCCTGGACTGTCATATAAATGATCTCTTGGTCGTCACTCTCCTTTTGTCCTGTGTCCTGACAAATACAAGCACCTCTGCTAGATCAACAAAACTTCCCCTTCTCAACCTATTTCTCTTATTGAGGCCAATGGCAGGACTTGAGTTTGTCAACACTGGAGTCTCTAGGTTTTCTGGAGCTTTAGGTTTCCTGTATTAATTATAAATTTGGAGGCTACTTTGGCTCCAGTAAAAGCAATGCCAGGATTAAAATCCCTCCTGATTATCAGGGCTAGGATTTGCTGGAAGAGGAACAGGTCTGTGAAAGAATGAGAGAAAAGTGCTGCAAAGAAAGACCTGTAGCTGTCAGGTTGCCAGAACTTTTCAATAAGTCACTACCTCAATGAAGGCAAAGACCCAGATCTCTCCATTCTGGTCAGGTATCCAGTCTGCCTCAGTCTATGCTACACCCATACCACACTCAGTAAAAACATCTCTGAGAAAATAGTTAGAATTTATTTATTTATTTATTTATTTATTTATTTATTTATTTATTTATTTATTTTTGAAACTATTTGGTTATTCATTATTAAAGACGGGTAAATCTTTTGTCATTTTTTTGTAATTAAAAAAACAGCCATGGGCCAGTGAGATAACTCAGCAGTCTAAAGTGCTTGCTTTAGGCAAGCACAGGCACCTGGCAGTTCAGTCCCTCACACCACAGGCCACCTAGCTCCACCCCCAAGGAGGGCTGAGCCAACCATAAAACAAAACAGCCAGACAAAACTAAGCCAAAAAACCTTTAGACATAGAATAGCAGTGTCCTTTGAGTAGTCAAACAATTCTAGATTGTAGTAACTTGGTCAGAGTTAAAGCATGTTGAGAGGCCAGGGATATAGCTCAGTGGCATAAGTGCCTGCCTGGCAAATGCAAGGTCCTGAGTTTGATCCCAGGTACTAAAAAAAAAAAAAAAAAAAAAAAGTTAAAGCATGTTGTGTGTTGACTAACCACAGCATAAATACTGCACTAAAAAATATTAGTACTTAAAAGATCTGTGAAATGCATTTTCTTGGGATGTCATTTGGAACATGTGAGTTTAACTATAATAAAGTTACTTCAACCCTTTTCCTCCCCAAACGTCTGAATTAAATAAATTCTTTCCTAGAAGTGATCTCTCCCATACTATTGGTTGACCCACTGTAAGACTGTTCTCATATTTAAAGCTTTGTAGGACAGTTATGTTAGCCACTTTATATGACTTAGGTCACTGGACACTGAGTTAAGTACTGTCATTCTGTTTTACAGACTGCAAACCCAAGCTTAGTGAGGCTCATCAATTTGCCATAAGAGGGAGCTAAAGGATTAGTAGCGGTGAAGGAACCAAACCCACAAGATGCAGCTGCGCTGTGCCTGGGCTCCCCTACCTTCCCAGTTGCATCCTGGCACAGACACGGTCAGACAAACACACGGGAGATTTCACTTTATTATTACATCAATCTCACAAATAATCCCAACACAGCCAGAAACACTGAGTGGATAAAGTGCCATTGCAGAGAGGCCTGGCAACAGAAGGAAGAATCCAGTTCATTTCCTCCATGTCCCCAGCCTGAAAAGGTATTTCTATTACACAGGAGTGAGGGCAGCTGATGCACTGGTAACCTATATGATGGCCACTGAGCTAAGAAATAGAAAATCATACCAGGTGGGGTCTGTGCAGGGCAAAGAAATAGAAAAGCCAGGAGATCCTCAAGTGCATCAGGCATAGAAATACCAAGCAAGGTATTTTTCAAACTTCCTGTACTTAAGGTGGGCATCTAATAAGGAATTAGATAGGCCTAGTACTTCTTGGTGGTACTACTCATGTGACCCGGATACACTTTATTTCTCCTACACCTTCCAAGGCACAAGAATTTTCTAAGACTGGGAAGAACTGGCCTCCCTTTTTTGCCTTGCTAGCTCCCAAAAGTAGAACATCAGGGAGACGGGCTATCAGAGTAGTCAATGGGGCAACAAGTGATGGTTAATGAATTTCAAGATGTTCTGTATGTTACGGTTTGTGTCTTGTTGCCCTCCTAAAGCCTCAGGTGTGACATGGGTCAGCCATGGGTGGAGGAGCAGCACATGGCTTGAGGGGTGTGGCCAGGGGGTGGGGGTGGGGCTTGAGTGGTGGGTCCAGAGAGACCTGAACCCTTAAACTGGCAGCAGGCCTGTAGCCTCCCTGATGTGTGCAGTGGGTCATCCTAGACACAGTGGCTCCCCAGCCTCTCTGGAACAAAGAGCATAGGACAGCATCATCTGCAATTGAGGACACTGAGATGGAGATTTTGGGGAAAGATGGTACTCTCAAAATAGTCTGCTTTGGATCCAGTTGAGTATGGACTGAAACTTCCAGTACTTGTGAGCTAAATAAACCTTTCCTTCATTTTGAGTGTCGGGTATTTGTCCCAGCAATGAGAGAAGAGTAACTGAGACACTGTAATTATCTTTAGACATTTTAAAGTGCTGAATAAGCCTAGGTTTTAAAACATAATTACCTGGTTAAAGAATGCCAAGTACTTTGAATGTATTGACATTATAGCTGTTTTTACTCTCAAACTGAAAAATCACTAGCTGATTTTCAGAGACCAGGAGGACCCCTAAAGGCCATCTGGTCAACCCTATGATGCCATATAATCCTGAATGAAAAGGCGAGATTCAGCTGCATTTTTGCAGAACCTGGGAGTTCCTGGTCTCACTTGATTACAGGGACTCAAACAAGGGTAAACCAGAAGGAACCTGCAACACGTTCTTGTTGCCAAGAGTCAGGGTGTGAATTAGAACTTTCAAGTAGGGAAAGAAGGATAGCTCCATCCTAGGGTAAGAAGCAGGCCAAAGTGTTGTAAGAGAGGCCTCGGTAGGAACAAGGCTTCCTAGGTAAGAAATGGGGTGTAGCTGGAGGCAGGCTGAAGGCTGACAGTCCTAGAATCACCCTGTTGAGCTTCAGGTGTGGCCTTCTCTACTATGGATGGCCTTGCTTAGTTTAGCTTCTTTTGTTGAAGCGGATAGGTAAGGAGCCCATGGGACAGCCCAGTGACAACTGACTGGCTGGTTGTTAAATGGGAGTCACCAAGTTCCTAGTCTTTTTTATTTTTTTTTATTTTTATGTTATGGCTGGCTAAGCCTGTCCTGGGGGTGCCCGGGATTGAACTGTGGTTGCCTAAGTGTGACTTAGGCACTTTAAACCACTAAGCTATCTTGCCAGCCTGAAGTTCCTACTCTTTAGGAGCTTCTGTGAGGCCAAATTCAGGGTTTAAAGAACTGTTTGGTAAGTGCAGTAACTGAACAATAGATGAACCTGGTAAGGTTCAAAGTAGGATCCATTAAACACCCTGAAAATTACTGATATGAATGAAGTATAAACCTGCAAATATCTTTTTTATTAGTGTATTTCATACACATTCTCACTACAGAGCTCAGACTCATAGTGATCCTCTTGTTTTCAGCCTCCCCAGTGCTGGATTTCAGGCAAGCATCACCATGCCTAGACTGCGTGGCCTCAGCATGCCAGCAGCAGGACCAGAGCGGCATGTGAGGATTGGGATTGAACCCTGGTCCTTGTGCTTGCTTAAGCAGGCCCTTAGTCCACTGAGCTATCCTGCCAGTCCTAGAATCGGGAATATCTTAAAAGAATATAGTTGGTATTTTTCTGACTTGTCCAAACACTTCTATAACTGAATTAAGGGGAGATTCTGTTACAGGTATTAGTGTGCCTAAACTAACACCCAAAGAAACAACAACAAAGAAGCTTCAAAAAAACCCCATGATTTTCCCAACCCTTTGAAAAGGTCAGACAATACTGGGCAGTTACAAAAGGCAGTTCTTAATACTACCAGCTTCCCTGCTTCTTTCCTCACATCTGAACAAAGCCGAGGAGTTTCCCAAGCCTCACTTCCCTGCCTGGATGCTTCATTCCATGCCTCCATCCCAGAAAGCTTTCCCCAGGCAGGTCGCACCACCAACTGACTCTGTGTGTTCTAACCCTGCTCTAGGTTTTTTCATTTCCTTTCTTGAGTCTCTGACAGATAGAACAAGCTGGGTAGAAATACTGAGTGCATCTTGGGGGTAAAAATCCATGTCTTACCACCATTCTGACATTTACTAAAGCCATCAGTGACATCTCAGACCGAGATTAATATTCATCTGTGTCTTCTCTCCTTTCTTTCCAAGAAGTTCAACCTCAATTCATATTTGTACTCTCAGTTTTGGTGGCAAAAGCAGGCGCTAAATGTAACACTTTGGGTGGGGTGCTTGGCACACAGGAAGGAAGGCTATGCAGATCGTCCTGGCATCTGTCTCCAAAACACATTCTTGCTGTACTCCATCCTTTTCACACACTCACCACACTGCCCTCCTCGTAAGGCTTGAAAACTTGGCATGGAAATCAGGTCTGAGTTTTAGGGCCTTCCTGTCACTGACTTAATACATGAGTGTAAACAATTCACTTGCCTCTCTGGACCTTTTTGAAGTGTTTGGACTAGGTGACCTTTCAGGGTGCTTTCGGATCAGTTCATACCTGAGAGATCAATGAATAGCAGAGATTCTAATTCTAAGACATAGATTTCCTACACCTCTTTGAAATAGCCAGAAGGAGGTAAAAATCAGGTTCCTATTATATATTTCAATATAGGAAAAGAAGCAGGCGTATCTATGAAGAAATAGAACCTGGTAGCCCCTACACTTGACTAATAAAAGAAAATTCCTGAAAGAAGCAGAGAAGTAGGCCATAAGTGAGAGCTGGCAGTGTCAAAAAGGGTCCATTGAATTAAGTGACCAAAGGAGTAAAAAACAATGGCTGTAACCAGACAAGATCTCTAAGCACAAACTATAGCCTAGACAGGTCTAGGGGGTAAGGAGCCCCTGGAGCAGGGATTAGAAGGAGGGACTTGGTCCACAGCAAGTTGCTTCTGCATTTGGTTCAAACTCAGTTTTCTCAATCTGTCAACATGGTGTGTGCACACGTGCACACCTCCTTCAGGCTAAAATTATGCTTCTGAAGTGCTGCAATGAGAAAAAAAGGACACCAGAGTTAAAGGACTTAGGCTAAAGGCAAGTCAAACACTGGTTTAGAAGCTGCTGTTTCCCCCACCACCCTGTGGTTATCCTGCTGTTCATTCTGAGATGGAATGGTGAACTCTGAGTGGACAGCAGTAAATTGATGATATGAGTGACAGCCAAAAACAGGATCCAACCCACATGCTCTGTGAGAACGCGACCCCCCCACTCATGTCACGTGGATGGATTTCACCTGGCCAATCTGGGCACTCACTTGTCTTCATTTGAAGAAATGGCCTCCACAAAAGGGATCTCTTCTTTGTCAGTCTTCCCCATGATCAGCCGGTGTTTATCCAAGTTAATGATACACTGCAAACAAAGGAGAATCACTCCTGCCCATGAGCTCATTACGGGTTCCCCATGTGAGAGGATCTTTATGTCAGAAGGGTCACAAAGGGAGAGTGTAGCCAATCCTACCTTCAGGGATCGCAGAGTCTGAAGACCAAGAGACAAGTTTTTCTCATTGTCCTCTAATGAAAACAAAATTAAGATTTAGCTATTTCTTTACTGGGTTAGAAGTCAGTCTGATCACCATTAGTTCATTCCACCAATCTACCCACCATCCAGCAATACACCCAGCTAATAAAAATCAGTTGAATATTTGTTGTTAATTTTCTTGTATAGTTAAAAGGTGATAGAGTCAAACAGAAGTTTTTTCACTGCAAAGAACAGGTGTTTGAGTCAAAGACCAGGAACCTAGCATAGTGTAGAATGTATAAGAAGTATAGGAAGTATGTCAGAAATTATCAAGGGAACCATGAAAGGCATTAGGAGCATACTGTCTGCTACCAACTAGTTCATGGAAAGCTCTCAGGGAATATTTTTACCTACACCAGTGTTTATTTTCTTTTTATTATTATTATTATTATATTTTTAATGCATTTGGTACAGGGTCTCACTTGTGCAGCTCAGATGTAGTGATCGTCCTGTTTTCAGCCTCCCAGCACTTAGATTACAGGTATGCGCCACTATGGCCAGCTCAGTGTGCCTAGGGGTGGGGCCAGTGAGGCATGTAATGCTGAGTGTTTTTTTTGTTGTTTCATTTATTTTTAAATCTGACTTCCACATTCCATTTTCTGATTGATTCTTCATATGCTCTGAGGGCCCATCTGATACTTTGGAGGGCTAATTTGAGACAACTTATATGGCAAAGAAAAATGAGAACTTGGGATTTTGAAGGAGTCAGTATCTACAGACACACGATCTCATGAGGGCTTACATTAGAGTTACTCAATTTCATAATCTTCAATTTACTCACCAACCACAGCTGCCGGGCAGTCCAGGCGGAAGGATCCCAGGGTGATCACAAGGTGTTCAATCTGACCCACTACTTTGAGATGCCGGGGCAGAGCAAGCTTTTCTCCTTCATGCTTGTGAGATTTAACATGCTCCTTGAGTCTGCATCACAGAGAAGATATCTTGGTAGCGTTTCCCATAAATCTGCCAAATCTGCCTTCTGACCCACAGCTGGAGTTCTCTAGGGATTTTCTGGGACTAACATGCCAAAAAGAGCTGGGCAGCCTACACTTGCTTCAGTACTCCTAAATATGCCAGAGGGACAGTTTAAAAAATTAAAGATTCATTTCCTATTTCCAAACAATGTATGTCACTACCTGCACTGATGAAGGAGGGAAGTTGATATGTTGAGAATTCCTGCATCCTAGCATCCTTACCTGCGTGTGAGGCAGTGTAGTTAACATGTCCTTTTATCTATGTGTGAGTAATAGATCGGGGGCAGGTTAATCCTAATTTTTTTTTTTTTTTTTGTCTTTTTGAGACAGGGTCTTGTTATGCAATTCAGGCTGGCCTTGAGCTCACTTTTGTAGCCCAGGCTGGTCTCGAACTCGCACTGATCCTCCTGCCTCAGCCTCCCGAGTGCTGGGATTACAGGTGTGCGCCACCACGCCTGGCAATCCTAATTTTATTTTTATTTTTTTAATATTATGGCTGGCTCAGCCTGCCCTGGGGGTGGCGCTGGCACAGCATGTGGTGCCGGGGATTGAACCGTGGTCCCTGCGTTTACCTAAGCTTGCCTAAATAGGCACTTTAGACCCCTGGGCTATGTCGCTGGCCTCTAATCCTAATTTTAGAAAGTGCTTTGGTTTAATATCCGATGATCTTCTCTTTTACATCTCAATCTATCCTTATTTTAGTGAAGGGAACTATGTATTGGCACTGGTTCCAGTATCAGAAAGGAATATTATGAGAAAGTCTTTATTAACTTGACTTGTCTGTACAGGGGAGGAAGGAAAGAAATAGCACCAAGATTTTACATACTTATATAAGCTGAGTGGAATAGTTAGCACTCAGGCTATTATGGGTTGGTGGCTAAATAATTATGGACCTTCTGTGCCAGTACTTCTACTTTCTTCTGTTTCCTCTCTTTTAGCATTACAGCCCATCCAAAAGAAAAATAATTGCAGTTTTACAGATGATGATTAATTCCCTGGAATCATGGCAGTCGCTGCCTAATTATGCACCAAGACATGATTATGCTTTCTGGAGCCATCATGTTGCCCCATACCTCATCTCTTCACCCCACAAAGAGCGCAGGATTCTTCCCACAAGAGCACTTGGGTCTTGAACTCCCCCACCCTTACCTTAAAGAGCAATGTACAAAATCCTGGAACCAACCTCGAAGAGTCATGGGGGTGGTAAGGGGTAGAGGGTAGGGGACAGTGTGACACAGAAGGAATACATCATGTGGAGGGGCACTGATTATACACAAATGAGGCTCTGTGTGAGCCTTATAAGAATATAAATATCTTGACTAAGTCAGAGTGGCCACTATGACTGTCTTGGTGATTACTGCAAACAGAGATTTGGGCCAGAGGAGTGATTTATTACACTTGAGACTAGATAGTGAAAATTAATATGGGTTGATCATATTGATTTCTGGCTAGACCTCAGAGCCCATCTCATTCTTTTGAAGAAAGGAAAGAAAAGCAGAGATTGAATGAAAAGGAGACAGGACACAGAACAGCTTTCCAATTCTAGGCACCACAGAACTGAAGTTGTTCAACGTATCAGATGTCTGCCTCACTTCATACCCCAGCATGGCAACAGGAAGATCTGACCTTACTCTGCCTGGGGAGGAAAGGCCCTGGCACACCCTCAGTTAACTGCCCACTGAGAGTAGCAAGAGCAGCTTTTTCTTTTTCTTTTCTTTTATTTATTTTTTCTTGTTTTAGAACTTTTGTTTGTTTGCTTATTTATTTTTATGGCCGGCTCAGCCTGCTCTTAGGGCAGGGCTGGCGCAGCATGTGGTGCCAGGGATCGAACTGCAGTCCCTACAGCCGCCCAAGCTTTCCTAAGCAGGTGCTTTAGACCACTGAGCCATCCTGCCAGTCCCCAAGAGCAGCTTTTTCTCAGTTCTGACTAATGCTTCTTGGGGACAAGCAGTGTATTCTCCAGAAGCATCCTGAAAAAAACCTAAGGCCAACCATATTCCCACTTTCATCCATTTGGGGTAAACAATGAGTAGTTATTTCTAATTTCCTGTCTAGCGGGTAGGACAGGGTATGCATGGAACCTGTCCTACACAGGAGCCTCACACTGTTTCATTCCAGAGCCCAGAGATCTCTACTCAGAACCTAAGAGTTAACAGAGAGCCCAGTGTTTCCAGCTTACTGATTTCTCCCAGTCACCATACAGCTCACTACTCATGTCTGCTAAGGACTCTGGTTCCATCTGAGATCTGAGCTTTGCATATTTCTCTTTTGCTTCCTCGGAGACTCTTGCCGTCTCTAGTTTCAAAAGAGATTCAGGCAAAGAGTGTATTCACACCTGACTTCTACATCCAAGTGGCAGCTTACCCCAATCTGTCCACACAGGCTGAGGATATGAGATTATGCTGACATCCTGTGTCAATCAAGGCTTTCAAATCCTTTCCAGCACACTGTGGGAATGAAGCATACTGTTAGGAGGAAGCAGAGAAGTAAAAGGGAAGCAAGATGCAGAAAGCAAGCAGCAGATGTCAAGGAAAAAGTTGGAGAGCGTCCTCTCATTCTGGTTTGGTGGTGTCCACTGCTAAATCGGCCACTGATTGGCTCTTTTTTTCTGAAAAATACAAAGCTAACAAAATATCCCAGAGGACTTTAGGTGCTTAATTCTATATACCAAGTAGCTCTTAATCTTTTTGTTTTAAATCACATTCTCCTTTATAAATCTGAGAAAAGCCTTGGTCCTTTCCCCCATAAAGATGGACATGCATACAAATACTACATACATTACCCATTACCAGGGTTGTGTGGAGTACTGCCTTTAAAATTCATTTAGGAATTCTGTAAGACTCAAAATATAAAGTTTGGAGGAGAGAGCCTATTATTCAAATCATAAAGGGGCCCAAAATCTACTTTCCAGAAAGCCCTGGAAAAGCTAGTCTATGAATATTACCTGGCAAGAAACCAAAATCATGTCATCATCCTCAGACTTCTTCAGTCCTTCAGATTTAGCCTGATTGAGTTTGTTGGTCTTGGAGGCCCATGGAACACGACTGCTTCGTAGCTTAGACAGGTTGGTTTCCATGAGGCGCCTCTGTAGAATGTTATGAGGTTGCTTGAGAAAAGAAAGTAGAGACTTTTTTAGTGACAGAACACACCACGCTTCTATTCCCTAAATACTACAGAAATAATGAAGGAGCCCCAAGTTACTGAACTCTACCTTTTCTTGCTTATATTTCTTTCACTGGTATTGTCAGTCAGGTACTACAAGCCAATTTACAATAGGCCACCATGAATGAGTGAAATGTGGATAGGGTTAGTTCAGCAGAACTAGAATTAGCAGGTCCTAATGATGCTTCCTACTGCCTTCCCTCTCCTTATAAGTGAATTTCAGAGGAAACATGGCCTTAGTCTAAAATAAGTGCTGTCTCCATCTTTCCAGATGACTGTACATCTGTAGGAAGGGCAGTTCATTCCCAGAAGTTACAAAACTTACCACCTGTTTTCAGGAGTCTGCTTACTTTCATGTCAAGTCTCACTCTTTTGCAGTCTTATCTTTTATACCTAGTCAGGAGATGTCTTGGTGGCTGGGCTCTTCTGTGAGAAGAACCACCCAGAGTGTGGATGGGGTGGGAAAATTCTTACCTGCTGACCAAGCCTCTCAACAGACCAACTTTGTAACGGGGAAGAAGCCACAGGAATCATCTTTACTAACATCTTCTTGCTCTATATACTTTCCTTTCCTTTTAGGAGGCCAAAATTGGGGGGTATAGGGGCAGACACTGCCCACAAAACAGGAGAGCATATATGCTAGAATACTTAACATTATGAAGCAGAATGAGGAGTGTGAGTTCAAGTCTGGTCTTTGACAGATTTAGGAGATATTTTTGTGCAGATGTATTCATGCTGTACCATCCCTGTCAAAGTGGTCTCTGGAAAGTTGGAAAGTTTAAGATTTTTTTTTTTTTTTTGTCTTTTTGAGACAGGGTCTTGATGTTCAGTTCAGGCTGGCCTTGAGCTCACTTTGGTAGCCCAGGCTGGTCTCAAACTCACATCGATCCTCCTGCCTCAGCCTCCCAAGGGATTACAGGTGTGAGCCACCATGCCCGGCAGTTTAAGATATTTTTTGATTAAAAGTCATCTGAGGGCCAGTGAGATGGCTCAGTGGTCTAAATCGCCTGCCTAGGAAAGTGCAGGCAAGCTCCGGGACCGCTGCTCTATTCCTGGCACCACATGCTGTGCCACCCCAGCCCAGGGTGGGCTGAGCCAGCCATAACACAAATAAATAAATGAGGTTTTTTAAAAAAAGTCATCTACTCCAAAAAAATCTATATAACCATCCTATTCCAACTTTACAATAAGATTTAAAATCCTTGAAAGGATGGAGTTTAGCCTCAAGTCTACCATATTCCTTCTCTGATTCTAGCAGTAAAGGGATCCCTCCTAGAAGCCCAGGGCCTAGAATATTTCTGGGGAATGTGGTAGCACTGGTGATTTTCATCATCAGTGACAGATTTCTAAGGAAGGATGGAGTTAAGAGCTATGACTCATTTTAACCCTGATGAGTTGAAGAAACAGATTCCCAGAATACTGATTCCTGCCCCCTCCCAAGGTTCTAAATTAAATTCTGTGGGAAAGGGGAGAAAGAGACACTTACAAAGAACATAGAACTTAGCTTGATGAGGGATTGTAGGAAGTGCTAACTCAGTCAGATTTTGTGATGTAATGCTGTGAGAATACTTTGCTTCTCAAAAGAAAAAATTTCCCATGCTCCTCTTTCTTGCTAATAAGCCTGGACTCCTACAACAAGCCATATTGAAGATACCAAAACAGGATATTTGTTTCTGTTGAGTACATGCTTAGCAGGACCAACGCAGATAACCTGGCTGTGTAGAAGTGAAGATTGGAAGGGGCTTCCAAGGCCATCTAATCAATGTCCTCTCACCTAAGCTTTGAAGAACAAAATTTACCTGGCTATTCATAACCTTTCCAAGGAGTAATCATCAATGGAAAATGAGGGAAGTTCTAAAATTATTATCTGTGAAGTAATCCTCTTGATGTATTTCTCCCTTTCTCCTGGATCTTTCCTCCAGTGGCTATTGAGGAGAAAATTTACCCACAAAGCTTTAGATCCTGCCTCCTCACTTCTCAGTCCTCTAATCACTGATACAGTCTTTAAATAAACAAACTAACTAACTAACTAACTAACCTATGTAATACCTGATATTCTGTATTTTTCACTTCTGGTCCCACAACACCAATAATACTCTCCTAATTCCCAAATTCAGTAGACATTTTTCAGCATTAATTTTACTTAACTTTTTCAGCACAAACACATGCTTAAATGTAAAATATTCAGATGTCACTGAAGTATATAAAACCGAGGGTGTAAATGCCTTCTCAGCTCTAACCCTTACAAATAATGAGCATTACACTTAGATATATTTCCTTCCAAAAAAACACCTTTATACCCATATTCAATTGTCAGATCATAGTATCACACTTCTGCAATGTTCTATTTTTATTTATATGAAAGGCATTTTTCTATGTCAGTACTGATAACTGCTTTCATTCACTCTTAACTTTATATTTCCAAAAAAAGTATTCGGGGACAGGAAATTCACAGCCAAAACCCCACATAAACCTCACAACTGGTTTTCTCTGCCCATTTCATTATGCTCACAAGTTTTAAGTGACAACAGAGCTGCATATTTACCTTCACTCCCACCAAAATTTCACTAAAATGATAGAAAAGGAGTAAGAAAAGCCCAAGCCCATAAAAACAAAAATAAGTTAAACAAAAAATAGATGTTGACAAAATTCTAGAATTTGGACAACAGAAAGCAAAGCAGTGACTGATCTAATCTAGAGAAAGCCAAGCGCTTTGCATCATTTTACTTCCCAGAACACAGAGGTGACAGAGACTACAAGCTGCTCTTTAAAGTCCTTGTCTTCCTCCCAGACAGATACCTAGATTATGTTTTCTTTTATACAGTTATGCACGAGCATGTGACTTGAGTCCTAGGGAATGGGATCTGAAGAGTGACAGGTACCATTTCCAGGTACTGGCTCATAAAACTCTCCTCAGCATAGCCCTCCGTGTTCTTTTCTTCTTCTGGCTAGCTGGATTGGTGTTGATTCCTATGGTAGCCTCCTCCTTATAGGCCGCAGGTTAAAGACAAAAGTAGCACTTGCCACCTTGGATCCACAAATAACTGCAGGGAAAAGAGCTGTCTTGATGAATTTTTCACTTGTACAGTCTTATCTCAGTATCCATGGACCTTGAATAGATGGCAGAAATTCAATGATGCTCAACTCCTTTAAATCTTCCCCTATACTTTAATTCATTTCTGGATTATAATGCATATTACAATGTAAATGCTACAGAAATAGTTGCTATACTATACTGTTTAGGGAATAATGAAAAGAAAAAGTTCAGCCCAGGCATAATTTTTTCATGTATTTTTAATTCCACATTTGATTGTACCTGTGGATACAGAAACCATTAATACTGAGGGCTGGCTATATTATTAAGAGAAACAATGTCATATAAATATATGAGAGAATAGCTATAAAAGCAGTTTCTCTACTCAAACTAACCTGGAAAGGTTGAAGGGTTAGAGATTACTGGAACTTCTACTGTCAAAGGCTGATGTCAGGGTTGGAAATAGGTGAGTTTACAGCCTGCATAAGACTGTTTGACGCAGGCAACTGGGAAGCATTCCAACAATTTATTCTTTTTCTAAGAGTAAATCAAAAGACTGACTAGCTGATATT